>JAZGTJ010014265.1:0-14270 GCA_036877575.1 Botia almorhae
TGTACATTCAGACTGTTTAACAGTGTAGCAGTATGTACACTCAGACTCTGTTTAACAGTGTAACAGTATGTACATTCAGACGCTGTTTAACAGTGTAACAGTACGTACATTCAGACTCTGTTTAACAGTGTAACAGTACGTACATTCAGACTCTGTTTAACAGTGTAACAGTATGTACATTCAGACTCTGTTTAACAGTGTAACGGTATGTACATTCAGACTCTGTTTAACAGTGTAACAGTATGTACATTCAGACTCTGTTTAACAGTGTAACAGTACATTCAGAATCATACAGTGTTCTATTCTTACACATTTAGGCACTAGAACTCACCCAACAGCTGCACCAGGTTTGGGTGTTTAATTTCTTTCATGACTGCAGCTTCTTTTAAGAATTCTTCCACTTCCATCGTGTCTTCCTGTGAAAGACACAAATCTGTACTATGGTATTTTGGCACAAACTCATCCTTTAACTTAGAAGTTAGTCAGATGCCAAAATCAACAAAACAATTGTTTATTTTTGAAAACCACAACAACAACACTATGCACGATCAAATAAAACATATTAACATTACATATAAGTTACAAGTTTGGTATTGCGTTGGGTCGCAAGATCTGGAGGGTCTTGGCAGATCTGGAGGGTCACTGACCTTTAGTGTTTTTACAGCCACAGTCAGGTTGTACTTCTTCCACACACCCTCATACACTTCTCCATACTGCCCTCCACCCAGTTTGTGTTTCATGGTGATATCTGTGCGCTCCATCTCCCACTTATCATAGTTGGGCGAGACGCCGTAGATGGTGGGCTTGTTGCGTTTGGGTGCTGGATAATGTAGTGTTGTGATGAGACCATCTGACACGGTGGAATGATGATGAACCAACTCAGCCAGAGTGCAGAAGCGGCTCTCTGAAGACACATACAGCTACAGAAGAGGAGATTGTGAGGAACCGACAAACACAGAACCAGCGCAACAATTAGACAATAAACTAAGTTCTATGGCCAAACAGTGCAACTCGGGGCACGTTTGCTTATGACCCCCAGGCCTTATATCACCTCTGAACACACAAGACTATCACATGAGCATTATCACCACTTGGGTGTTTACAATTGGTCTGATTATGTGACTTTCATGTTCATGTTTCATTGTGGACCAGATTTTATGCTCACAGTCAAAGTCCAGCTATATGAGGCCAAAACAAAATGAAGGAACTTCTCATGGCCCAATCATGACAGATGGCCAGCGCCTCAGTGAATCTGGTGACAGTTGTTCAGAGTCACTCCCTGTGGAGATTTAGGAGGCCTCATGCAGAGAGATGCTTGAGGAATGTCAGGCATGTGAAGAATGAGTCCAGCGGTCTTTGGCCCGCTGCAGCTGATATAAGACACATGGACTGATTTATCTGCAGGAGTATTGCTAATGTCTGTTCATACGAACATCATCACACCCCCAAAACTACTGCAACTCGAGTGAGGGATTCCGTTTTTATTAAATTTTATACTGTTACAGTCTCGTCGCTCATATTGTAGCACTTCCTATCTGTACATCATAGGATAAAACAATGTCCTGGTCATATTTCACTCTAATTTTATTTTTTCACTCCACTTTAATTCGTTTTATTTTTTACTTTAGCATATTTATCATAATGAAAATTAAAAATTTTGCCTTAAAATTCTCCATGGCATTTTAAGCACATTCTGATTTTTTCTTGTTGGTGGTCCTCTTCAGTAATTTTCACTGTATAACAACTGAACATGCTGTGATTAAAATTATGACCTTAAAGAACTTCACCTTAAACTACAACAATAATAACAAATCAGATTGTGAACGATCACGTCATGGGCAGTAGGGGCGTAACAATATACAAATGTCACAGTTCCGTACTTATCACTGTTTTGGAGCCACAGTTTGGTTTTGTTCTGTAGCTGTGGGGGCAGGTTCATGGCATGGCACCAGCAGTTTTGCATAACACTAGATTCATCTTTGACTTAATAATAATATTTGAGTACAGTAACTTTAATGTACAGGGAAGTTTCCCTGTCAAAAGCACATATGGGGAGAATTATGAATTTTGGGGGCACGGTTTGTAGGAGTTGTTGTAAAAAGACATTAAAAACTATCTCTGCATTTTTGGAGCTCATTTCAATGTTTTTGTGTAGTGTTTTTGCAATATGCATTATTTTAAAACAGTTTAATAAAGAACAGCGCCTTACAAACCGTCCAGTAAACCAGCCATAGGTCTATGTCATACTATACATTATTCTACTATACACACTTGTTTTTCTGCACAGTGTGCTGCAATATTGCGTTGATTTAAATTTATATTTGTTTTTGGAATAAAGTTGCAGATACATGTCACTGCAAGCTTCACTGACTTTAAGCGAGTTGAGACAAAACGATCAGTCACATTTAAAGTACAGAAAACTTTAAATCTCTGCAAATATCAGTATATAATAGTAATATAATAGTATCAGCAAATAATAGTATATAAAAATAGTATATAAAAATAGAAAATAGTTTTATATACTATCAACTGTCTTCATGGCACGTACTGTGGGTGGTGTATTGCGGTTCTTTGGTTCGGTTTTGAATCGTTAATATTGTTACACCCTAATGGGCAGTAATGATGTCACCCAGTGTAAATCCTTACCTTGCCGTCAGAGGCAGTGTTGATGCGGTAGTGATAGACCCGCCCCTCGTACCGCAGCGAGATGGACCTCTGACCCGGGCTGCTCTCGCTCTCTCGCACCAGGAAGCTTCCGTTGATTCCGCTGCTCAGCAGGTATTCAGCAGCATTGCGGGACACGGGCCCGTGATACCAGCTGTGCTTCTCCAGGCTGTTGACGGGTGTGATGTAGTTACTGGGCACCCATCCCTGACCGTTCTTAGTCTGAGCTTCACACCACTCGCCATTGTGATTATATCCCAGAACCCTCAGCTTCTCTCCTGACGTCATGCACAGCAGCACAGTTAGCACCCAACCCAGTACAGTCAGCAGTACAACACACGACCTGAAACTCTGACCTTTCAACAAGCCATCAGGACAGTAGTTCTTCATCAAAATATGAAGGATATAACGTGTTTGAGTTTGCATGAAGAAATTATTTTGTGATAACAACTAGCAAGTCATTATTAGTATCACCTCATTTAGTTAAAAATCATAAATCTGATCACTACAGCTGTCCTCAACACAACACATGATCTCATGTTTCATTCATGATATTACATGAGACACAATAAAGTTGAATTCTCTGGAGTTTATGAGCACTAATAGACCTTTTTCACACTTCCTACTTCTGGTAAGTGTAGCAGTGTATTGCTTCTTCCGGCACAATCGCAACACAGTCAAAACTAATGGCTAAATCCTCTCACCAATGGTAATGCAGCGTACCGGCTGCTCTAATTCTAAACCATGACACCCTTATCTCAGTTTTCATGATTTCCCAACAGAAAAAGAACTGAGGAAAGCATGGGTGAGACTAGCACGGCGGGATAAAGATCCTTCCTTTAACAAATTAACAAATAAGTATGTTTGTGTGCAGTGTACATTTCGAAACTGATGATGTCTATTTCCTACAGAGTGACCATTTTGAAGATTCTTTGCAATTTTGTTATGCATGTCTGAAACTAAACTGGAGAACTTCTGAAGTAAACATTTAGCAACTTCTAGTTTATGGGGCTCCTCATTCTTTCGCATTGACCAGCAGCAACTTGCCTGTACTAATACCTCTCTGTTCACTATATCTAAAAATTATCACAGCCTATTGGCCACTGCTAAGTTTAAACTTATCCTGCTAAAAGTTAGTCTTGATTATGAACAATTGATAACATGACATGAGTAGGCTTGCGTTAGCATTTATTTCTTTGTAGGCTGCACAAACTGAATAGAAATGGCTTACCGCAGACATAAATTTGTTCAAATTCTGTAAATCAACATAACGTTATGGAGGCTGCTTTATTTAGGCTACGTCAATGCTAGAATTTGCTACGAATAAAATTCGTAACAAAACATCTTTTTTAGTAATAAGCTGAAGCTAACGGGATAGCTAGCAACCAGAATACATTGACATTGTAATTGACTTGTATTTAAAAATAGACTTTTAGAAGAAGAATTTGTATCTCTTGTCCAGCTTCACTCTGGTTTGCTCTTTCACCAAGCGAAACACATATTTAATGTCAACAGGAGAGGATGTCATCCGATGTACCGGCACCACTGTCAGCCCGGATATCAATTCCGCTGTGATAAAGGTCTATAACACCTCATTCAGAAAGATAAACAACATGTTTGTATGGATTATAATTTACTATTTCAAGTCAATTCTCCTCTCATACTCTGTGTAAATGTAATCAAAACACTTTACTGATCTACAGAAGTGACAAACAACAATAATTCTCACACACAGTATGTGACAAACACACACACCAGGGCTGAGATGAAGAACCAGCAGAAGACAGACCACCAAACTCTCTCTGGTTATATTTGTATGTTAAATAACAAAGCAGAAAAGTTTCTGGTTTTTTGTGGAGGATCAGATCATGTGTGACATGCATGTTTTTCTCCTCCATGAGACGTCAATGTAGAGTATCACTCACCTTTGGTGATGCTGAGAGTGTTGTCACCACTCGCCACAAAGTCGTACAGCGCTACGAACAGGTTGGGGTCATTTTCACTGGGTCCTGCCAGCAGGTTCTCTTTAGAGTTCCAGCGAGCCGCTTCAGACAGACCAGGAGGCTCAAAATCCGGCCGCTGAAGAGCTTCTGCAAACACACACAAACATACATCAGTTATGACCTTAAACACAAAACTAACATGGAACATTTTACAATCTGTCATCTCCAGTTCTGATCGGCTCTGATGTTACACACTGTGTTCCTGATGTTCAGAGGTTTAAACTGAAACAAAGCAGCAGAAACAAAGCACATCCCTCTATGAACTGAAAACATGAGGCCAGAATCAGAGAAGTTATTATGACACTTCAGACACACTCTATAAACACAGAGACTTATATTTACATAAAATCATCTGACATCAGGTAGCAAAACAATGACATCTGAAAATCATATCTGTGTTCTTGTAGCTCAGCAGGTACAGCATTGCATTAGCAGCGCAAGGGTTATGGGTTTGATTCTCAGGGAAGACACATACTGATAAAATATATAGCTTGAATGAACTGTAAGTCGCTTTGTATAAAAGCATCTGTCAAATGAATAAATGTAAAAACAGACTGAGACTCGCTTTTTACTGAATGTGGACAAAACAAAGATCAGAGCATTTTCATGCCCACGTACAATGTGAAAGCAAAGAGGAGTGACTTGTTTCACAGCGCTTTGAGTCACTGAGTCTCATTCTTTTAGTAAGTACTCGCGGTGACTTGCTTGTGTTGTAGGGTTTCTACACCTGGAGAAACAGTGACTACATATCAAATATATTAGATATCAAAGCAACAGCATTATGTGGCATTAAAGTTTATCATAATTCCAAAGGATCATTTTTAACCTATCAAGCAGGCCTAGTTCACACCAGTCGCATAATAAAATTCATAATACAAACCACTAAATCCAATAATCACACAGTTAAAAACTTCAGTGAAATCTGCGTGTGTAACCGGAGAACTAACATACACACAGAATATGAGCTCCAGTCTCATTCAGTAACTTCTACAAATTCTGCACAGATGTGTGCAGCCTTCGAACCCTAAAACACAGCTTACTGAACTCATCTATCCAGGCAGGAATCAGATTTCCCAGCATTCTCCCCTCCCTCGTTTTTTCCTCTTTCTTCTACTGTGAGCCAGTATGTCTCTCTCGCTCTTCCCCTCCTCCACTTTACAAGCAGACCAATGAAGGACAGAGAGTCGAGGCCTGCCAGTTTCACAAGACCATCAACCCCAGATCTGTCCATCTGTACAGACTCAGACAATTCACATTCTTACACACACACACACACACACACACACAGCACTCGCCGTCACATGCACTTACCTTCCAAGTAACAGCTGGAGGACGAGGAAAGACCTTTTTTGGATTTACAGCCCACCAATTTCAGACAAATCTCCAACATTTTCATTTGATTTCAGCACGTCCAACAGAACAAACTAATCCAGTTGTTTTTTAACTGTAAAGCCTGTTGTCTGTTATCCAAACAATCTTAAAAAAGAAACCACCCAAAAATCTGAAAATATTTGACTATACAGGTTTTATTAGTTGTTGACATCTTTTATAATATCAATATTTATAGATTGTTTTTTCTAAAAAACCCTTAGAGATCCACATCCTAAAGCCACGGCCGTATTCACTTCATGGATCTTCTAGCAACTTTCCAGTGGAAAAGGCTCCATTTTTTTTTCACAGTCCAGTTTCACTTAGTTTCAGTTTCCAGATAAAGTTTATCCATCCAAACGGATAATTTTCCCAAAACTCTGTGTGTGTGAGAGCTGAAGAACTTTGACACGAGCTCTGTGTTTATCATGCCATTGTGCCGAGCTGTCGCCCCAGCGCTGATCCGCAGGAAAAGCAGAACGCTCGCGCTGATCTCTGCCAACAAAGAGGCCCTTTCACGATCAGACTGCTGGACCCAATGACATCAGTGCAGTGGACCCGCCCACCTCCACACACACACACTCTCAGCTGAAGAGCATTATCTGCTCGAAGTGTGTAACTGGAACCTGCCTTTGTCCCTGAGTTTCACAAGCTCCTCCTACATAAACACCCCTCTCTCTCCCTCTCTCTCTCTCTCTCTAACTGTTTGTCTGTCTCTCTTCTTCAATAAAATGTTTTCGATTTAAAATAAAAGGACTGACACACATGTACTTAATAACATTATCAAAAAGTACTGGTCCTGAACAGCCAACAGGAATAACTGTTAGGGCACCCTTATTAGGGGTCCAAGTATTGAGCAGAGGGCAACAAGCTGTTGTGTACAGTTGTGTAGTGTGCGCTTGGCTTTAGGAGGCTACTTAACAATTGCAACTAAACAAAGTGTTAGTGTAGGACTTTACAAGAGAAGGAACGGTTATACTGGGCACAATGGCAACACAAATCATAATGAGACTAGCCGTGCAAATGTTAAAATAGTCCAATCGGAGCACTGCTGTAGAAGCAGTTTCAGTAGCAGATTTACAGATATAGCTTTAGGTCTGTGAGTGAACGTGTGGAGAGGGGTTATTACAATACTCTGATCTAGTTTAATGGATCTCCATACAGCAGCAATCTGAGGTGCTCCGAGTTCAGATGAAATGAAACATACTTTGAAATTTACAGCTGTAAGAATGAGAAAATATGATCTATAATTAAGCAGAAAGAGGAAAATCCAGATGAGATGATACACAATAGCCAGTTGTCTGATTCTCTGCTTCATTAAAGGTGTAGTTCATCTAACTTTTTTTTCTGATTTTTCAGTTTTGGTACACCATTTACTTCCATAGTAGGAAAAGAACTGTCAATGGCGCCCCAAACCTGTGTCAAACCAACAATTCTTCATTATATCTTAATTTCTCAAAGAAATATATATAGGATTGGAACAACTGAAGGTTGAGTAAACGGTGACAAAGTTCACAGAAAAATTGAAATCATCTTTAACTCAAGCCTGATGCTCCGCTGCATTACCTGCTCAAACATTAAGGTAAATATTGACAGACTGCTACCTCATTGAATTCACCAAACCCAATATTAAGAACATTATTTGTCATGCATTGGACAGGCAGGTTTTGTGAGACATAGAAACATGAAGCGCATTATTGAGTGGTAAGCTCATGAGAGTCATTTCTATAATCCTGTACTGACTGAAGCTGATGTGCTCTCTTTACGAGTGTACAGAAACAATGAGGGAATGTGAGTGTACTGGGCAGAATCTGGTGATGAGTGTGTCTGAGTGCAGAGCAGCTGTCTGAATCTGACCTCTGGCAGTGTGTTCACTCTGGGCCCTGCACAGAGACTTGTTTTCTCATCACTCGCCTACATCTTAAGGACAAGAGGAAAGTGTTCTTTAAGAGCGTTGTAACGCTTACCTAACAGTAAGTCAGAATTTCATTCATACTACCCATATTTATACCCTTTAGAACTAAGGGTGTGTTGATGTACCAATGCCACATTTCGGTTCATATCATGGTTTTGAAGCCATGGTTCAGTTCAGCTCTGTTTGCTGTGGGGGCAGGTTCATGTCATGGCACCAGCAATGCTAAAGAATATTCACTTTTAGCTTATTAATAATAATAATAATAATAACAGTAATACCTGAAGACAGTAACTTTAGTGTACAGGGAAATTCCCCCATCAGAAGCTCATATGTGGAAATGATGACTTTTGGGGGCGGGGCTTGTAGGAGTCATTGTGGAAAGACATTACAAATTATCTCTGCATTTTTAGGAGCTACTTCACTCAATTTACTGCTTTTGTGTAGTGTTTTTGCAATATGCATTATTTCAAAACAGTTTAACAAAGAACAGCGCCTTACAAACCCTCCAGTAAACCAGTATGAAGTATGAATATATGTATAAATGTGACAGATGTGCTATAAGCTGGTGATCATGGAGTCTGATTTAAGTCTTATAAAAAGTGTTGCTGTATTATGAGTGAGCTGTCATCGCTCAAGCGCTGCACGCTTCATTGACTTTAACCGTGACTGATCGTTTTGTCTCAACTCGCTTAAAGTAGAGAAAACTTTTAAAACTATCAGCAGTCTTGCGTAATAATCTATATTCAGAGCAAGAACGCAATCAGTAAGTTTCCCTACAGAAAGAGAGGGAGAGAGCTCTGATTCTCTCACACCAATTATGAAAGTACAGACCAACAGAAAAGGTATTTATTTGATTTGTTGTTCTGTGTGGTTTAATTTACAAGTTGAAAATATTTGCGGGAAATTCTTGGATTATTAGCACAAAACTTGTGGGAAAGAAAAACAAATGTGTTCCATACCCACTTTCAGAGGCTGATTTTTTTATTTAAATGCAGTAAAAAGGACACAGGCTCATTTGAGCATGTCACTCCAACTGAAAGCGCCGGCACATGTAAACACCAGATTGTATCAGATAAGGGCTCATGAGAACAGTCAAGCAGCTTCCTTTAATCGGAATGACAAAAAAATGTGCATGTAAATGTGGCTACTGTTAACTGTTATCAGCAAATCAATGACAATCTCACATGTGAAGTAAAATAAATTATTTTAATGATTTTGACATTTGTCAAATTACAAGAGATAGAAAACAACCGGAAACCCCTGTATTCTGGTCCATCTGTATGAATGTAAGTTACACTTGGGTTTGTGTTGTTTTCAATTATTTTTATGTAAATGTGACAGATGCCCAGAACGCCGTTACTCATTAAAAACTCTGTACCAATCCAGAAAGAACATTGTATTTATACAAATAGTTTATAAAAACAAACCAAAAACAGTGGAACAGATCAGTAATACCTGTCAAAGGCAAACACAAGAATCTGAGCCATGAGATCACACACATGTTTAACAGCGGGTAGGTTAGGGAGGTTTAGACCTAGTGTCCAAGCTAGAGGACATGTGCTTTATCTAACAGCAGTTATTCTCCACTGCAGTCAGTTCAAACTCACTCACGTGGGTCTGTACGGTAAAAGAACGTAGCAAAATGACACTTGTCTGCACACGTCTGATCCATTTCAACATGTTACAATCTTTCTCTCTCTCTCTCTCTGTGACTTACCCTTACAATTCATCTACAACAACATGCAGAAAATAATCCATCAAAGCTCCTGCTACTGTTATGTTTTATCATTTGCATTTATGAGTAAGTAAAGAGTCATTAAAGCTATTACAGAAAACATCAGTAGCCACTGTGGCTGGTGGGCCAAAAGTTCCTTTTATACAGTGATCACAACTCAACCTGTCATGACAATCCTTACAGGGATAAACCTACAGACAGAAAGATAAACCTACAGACAGACAGAGATAAACCTACAGACAGAGAGATAAACCTACAGACAGAGAGATAAACCTACAGACAGACCAAGAAATACCTACAGACAGACAGAGATAAACCTACAGACAGAGAGATAAACCTACAGACAGACAGAGATAAACCTACAGACAGACAGAGATAAACCTACAGACAGAGTTTACTGAAGGAAACTGGCTGATGGACACCACAACACTCATATTTATATTCCAAAGAAGTGTTTGTGTAGGTCAACTCACCATGGACAGCAAACACATTGCAGTGTTGGGCTCCCTGTCGTGAGGTCTCTCTCCTGCCTGTCCCCTTGATGAAGGGCAGCGCAGGCAGACTTGGTCTCCTCTGGTCCCCAGCAAACTTCCCTGGCTGCTGCCCCATAAGGGCAGGATGCCAGGCCACGGCTGGACACACAGCAGCTGTGGTCACAGTCTGGGAGATGGAGAGGCAGTGAGGGTTCGAGGCCGGTGAGGAGGAGTTCAGAGGAGAAAGACACCTCAGTAAACGTTGCTTCCTTCAGACAGACTGAAGATGTGAGGCAGGAAGGTGATGTGCCCAAATCTCAGTGTTTTCTGCATGAATGACTGAATGTGTGAGAAATTCTGTCAAGTCTCTTACTGCAAGTCACTAAACAGACACAGACTCCAGAGTAAAATACACAAACAGAAAGCTGTAGGATTTTTAAGGCACGTGTTATAGCTTATTTTCTGTCAATATAAGAAATGCAGAGGAAGGCTTGTGTCTACGCAGATCAGCCACAGTGTGGGTGTTAATAAATGACGCTCGTCATATTCATCTCCAGGGCAAACACACGCTGAGCTGTCAGTCACAGTGACGCCACAGTGACGTATCAATTGTGCTGTCACGTCAGATAATATGATTCGGATACACTGATGTGATCATCTGTCGTATTTAATCTAAATATAATCCACAACTTACATCTGAAGCAGATGTTTGGTTTCAGTCGCTTACACAGGGTTCTGTCAGCAGTCTGGTGTCGAATAATCACAGTTATTAAACAGTTATGACTATAATCATTAGTTATTAAATATCCAACCGTGCAGTTCTGCAGTGAAATAAAGTCGTTCTTGTAAAACGAAGACACTTTCAGAGGGCTCATTAAATGAACCTACAGTTCAATGTAAACGAGGGTGTGAAATAAAAACCTCTCTCTCACCCCCACAAGCAAGTTTAATGCTTTAGTTTGAGTCTGTTAGTTTCGCTCGTCACTTCCGCGTGCATCTTTCTCTCTCTCTCTCTCTCTCCTCAGGATATAAACTCTCTCTCGCGCGGTTATTTCTGCCTCCTCGGGCTCTTATCCTTGTAGATCATCTGCGGGACTCACTCGCGGGTTTTATCACGTTAATTATCCCGATGTCTTCTTTAATTTCACATTTATTAGCGCTTTTCTTCCAGTCGTTCGTCGTCACAAGAACCGCCATACTCGCGCACGCTAGACGCGCTGGTGACGTCACGCACACGCCGCGCTCTTTCGCAAACATTCACTTTTGCACTTTGTATATCGTGAAGAAACTATGTAAATGTCAACTCTTTCCTGTATTCTTGCATCAAAAAAAACATTCACTTCTGCCAGAAACAGCTTCTCTGCGCATTTAAAATGACCAGTAGCTGGGTTTACATGGACAAAAATATTCAGATATTAGCCCGATTAAGACAATTCTTTGATTATTAATCATTTCTGACCTTAATCCGACTAAAGTCACACTCGAAGCACAAATCGAATTAAGACATGTGGAACATTCTTATTTAAGTCGCATTATCGAAATGCGACTAAATTATAGACGTACACATCTTAATCACACAATGACAACGTCAGAGATTATATGAATATGGAGAGATAGCAAACTCAGGTAATCAGCAAACTCATCATAACAGTCAATTTCGATTACATGAGGACCATCAGCCAATCGTTAATGACAACGACATCAATGGGGCGTTCAGAGATTTACGACAGTCACTCACAGTTTACGTTGCACAGATTCTTGCCGCAATATAAGATTAGATTTTTATTTTATTTTAAACAGCTTCATTGGGTATACATAGCAGTGATATTAGTCTCTAAACGTGAGATTGTACAATTGTTAAATTAACTTAATTGTTGTCACCTGGAAGCAAAAACAACATTTTACAACCTGTTTTATTTGTTAAGTCTTTATAATTGTTTTACCTTTATTTATTATTTATCATACCCGGAATGTGACGGAAAGCCAAACAAAGAAAACGTTAATGTTTCCTAATAGCTTTAGACAATATATAATATAACATAATATTACACAGTATTTATTAATGAATAGTAATCTTACACGTTTGCTGGTGGTGATGCCGTAAATAGGTCCTTAATCAAAGTCAACCCTACATACATTTCCCAACATAGGTATTTAATGTAAAACAAGTTGAAGATTAGCGGCAGGCTGTCGATTCATTAAATAATACGCTGTTTGATCACAAAAGCAGTTTATTCCGCATAGTGATGTTTCTCCATTGACATATATTAAAAAATAACGGCCTCAGGTCTCTTTCCTGCGTTACGCGTTTTAAGCTATGATTGAAGGCTTGCCTTTAAGAGGCTATGATTAAATTTCACTGCATTTTGCGACAGGATACAGACAAACGGCAGTGGTCAACCGTTTGACGGCAAACAAGAACGAAATGTTACTGAATGAATAAATGGACAATTGGTCGTCTGTTTGCACGTATAGCATGGCAATTAATTAAATGCACTTAAAGCTTTTGTAAAATTACAAATGAAACACCCAAAACTGTATATGATACCATAACAAAGATGAACTGTATGTTGATACGTGAAATTCTAGAGGGAACATGACAGAAATGTTCTTATGGAAACACCCGAGTCAGAATATTGCCTTATTCAGAATAAGGTCATTAATTAGATTACTGCAGTCCATGTAAACGTAGTCAGTGACTCAAAAGACGGATTGGGCTTTCACTTCTGGTTAAATATTAGCCCTTCACTTATACTGGTTAACCCAGTTTGGCTATCTTGAAGGCCAAAAATTATAATTCAATAACAATGGCAAGTAAATAATGAAATAATCCGCCACATACATGAATGTATTATTTAAAAAATCATTCGAAAAGGTGGTTTATGCTGGAAATTAATGTGCCTGCAGCACTGCCCTCTAGCGGGCGAACAGCACACCAATAAACCTAATCGATGAGTTTGTGAATGAATGAGTTGTGAATGAATGAATCGTTCACTGCCGTTTGCTTCAAGGAATTCATCAAATTCTATGAAAAAAAACTAATATCATTATCAATTCTGGTCACAATTCAGAACTCAGGTTTGATTCTACACAACAGCAACACCTGATACAGTGCATAACTAAAAATGTTTATTATAAAATACTTTAGGACTTTTCCAGGCCTAAAAAGTTATATTTGCAGGTTTCTCTGTCTGTAGGAACTCTGTCCAGCTCCACCAGCTCTAACTGCATTCATCACCAGTTTTTAAGTAATGGCAATGAATTAATTTAAATTTGTTAAATGTCACACATAATTTTGTGTATAATAAGAACAATAAGGCACCAATCTTAAGACATTAATTTATGCCACAAAGAAAACATTACAGTCGTTGTTTAAAAAAAACTTTCATTTCATTATCCTTCATGCTCAACCAAACGCTGCCGGGTTTCCAGAACAATCTCCTCCATCACCTCTGGCTTCAGGATATCTTTAATCTATAAAGAGACAAAGATAAAGATTATTTCATGGAAACAACGGCGATAACACTGTAGGATGGGACGGTTATGTAGTGAGTGAGAAACACTACCTGATGTGGAAGAGAAGATTCATAGCAGTACAGCACACTTGTGTCAAAAAGCAAAACCTTATGAGCTGAAAGAGCTAAAAGACAGTTCCTCAGCCTGGAGATCACCTCCCGATCTGACACAGACACAGGCTAACAGAGCCACCAAACCAAAGAGAAATGAAAGGCAACATTATTATGCATTCAAGAAAGGAAAGTGTGGTATTCCAGTAAAATAATGCTACCAACAGCAGACGTCTGACCTCCATGCTAGTGAAATATCCCCCTGCTTCCTCGTCCTGCTGGCCTGGTGTGGAATACAACCACACATAGCCATTGTTGCCCAGTATGATGGAGGCACCACACGGGAGATTGTGGAAATGAGTTTTCTGCCTCTTCACAAGAGATGGTGAAACTAGCACTAGCACACCTTGACCCAGCTGACACCCACACAAAACAAGACAGTGACACTCCTGCATGAAGACTTCAGTCTGAATAGTGACATGCACCCATACAGAAGCAGCATGCTTACCTTTCCATACTTCAAACTGCGAGTGTGTAGAGAAAGAG
>JAZGTJ010014266.1:0-14270 GCA_036877575.1 Botia almorhae
ATTGTTATTGGTTTATGAATATAAAACTGGCTGAACTAATGATAGCTACAACACATTTGAACCATTTGGAGAAATAGACATGCATCAGAAATACCTGTTATTGCATGCAAAGGCTCATACACATCTCAGTGGTTAATAAGAAGGAAATGTATCCGGTATGCACTGAGACTGTGCAATTTAGTCAATTAACATATTGGATGACAGGTATCATATTAAGCAAAATATGCCGTTCCAACTTACAAGGAGATTACCCTTAGAAAGAAGATACGTTTATAGAACACAAGTACTATATACAGTCATAGCCAAAAATATTGGCACCCTTGCAATTCTGTCAGAAAATGCAACCCTTCTGTCAGAAAATTGTTGCAGTTGCAAATGTCTCTATCTATACATGATTTCCAATTGCAAATGTTTTGGTACTCACATGTTTATTTTTTTGTTTGCATTGGAACGACACAAAAAACAGAGAAGTCAAATCTGATACAATTTCATAATTCTTAATATTTGGTAACTTCCTGTAACCATGAATGAGTTTTTTTACACCTCTCTACTGGAATTTTGGACCACTCTACTTATACAAACTGCTCCAGGTCATTCAGATTTGAAGGATGCCTTCTCCCAACTGCTGTTTTGAGATCTCTTCAAAGGTGTTCTATGGGATTCGGATCTGGACTCATTGCTGGCCATTTAAGAACTCTCCAGCACTTTGTTTGTTACCATTTCTGAGTGTTTTTTGAAGTGTGTCTCAGGTCATTGTCCTGCTGGAAGATTCATGACCTCTGGTGGAGACGCAGTTTTCTGACACTGGCCACTATGTTGCCCCCAAAATTCTTTGGTAATCATCAGATTTCATCATACCATTCACACAGTCAAGGCATCCAGTGCCAGAGGCAGCAAAGCAACCCCAAAACATCTTTGAACCTCCATCATGTTTGACTGTAGGGACTGTGTTTTTTTCTTAGAAGACCTCATTTCTTTTTCTGTAAACAGTGCCATGATGTCCTTTACTAAAAAGCTCTACTTTTGTCTCATCTGTCCACAGTACGTTCTCCCAGAAGGATTGTGGTTTTCTCACATTCGTTTTGGCAAACTCCAGTCTTGCTTTTTTATGACTTTGTGTCCTCCTGGGTCTCCTACCATAGCATCTTTATTCACCATTTGAACAATCCTTTGTTGTAATTTTTCTTTAATTTTGCTCTTCTGTCAACGTACAGGGAGGTAAGCTACAGTGCCATGGGTTGTAAACCTCTTGATGAATTTGCGCACAGTGGACACAGAAACATTAAGATCTCTGGAGATGGACTTGTAGCCTTGAGATTGTCCATGTTTTATCACAATTTTTTCTCTTAAATCCACAGAAAACTCTTTACGCTTCTTTCTTTTCTCCATGCTCAGTGTTACCCACAACACAAAGGTTGAGTCAACTTTTCCGTTTTACCTGGTCGCAAGTGTGATTAGCGCTTAATTCGCCACACCTCAAACTGACAGACTTGCTACGCCATCAACACCACAAACACTCACATCTTTTTCTCAGCTCTCTGAGTCTGAGGTCCCCAAACTCATGCTATCTAACCATCCTACCACCTGCCTGCTCAATCCCATTCCATCTCATCTCTTTCAAGCTATTTCTCCAGCAGTCACACCAACACTTATTTAACACATAATTAACACATCTCTTCACACTGTTATTTTCCCCACTACATTTAAGCAGGCTAGGGTAACCCCACTGCTGAAGAAACCCAACCTAGATCCAGCACTACTCGAAAACTACAGACCGGTATCCCTGCTTCCATTCTTGGCCAAGATTCTGGAAAAAATTGCGTTCAATCAAGTCTCTGCCTTTCTTACTCAGAACAAGCTCATGGATAACAACAAATCCCGCTTCAAGAAAGGTCATTCGACCGAGACTGCACTGCTCCAGGTCGTTGAAGATCTCAGACTGGCTAAAGTGAAAGCTTTTGACACTATAAACCACCAGATCCTGCTGACTACGCTCAAATCACTAGGCGTTACAGGTACAGCACTCCGGTGGTTGAGATCTTACCTCTCTGACAGGTCATTCAGGGTGTCTTGGAGGGGAGAGGTGTCCAACCTGCAACATCTAAACAATGGGGTGCCCCAGGGCATAGTTCTTGGACCACTTCTCCTCTCCATCTACATGGCGTCTCTAGGATCTGTCATTCAGAAACACGGCTTTTCTTATCATTGCTATGCTGATGACACCCAGCTCTACCTCTCTTTCCACCCTGATGATCCCACGGTACCGACTCGCATCTCAGCCTGCCTGACGGACATATCGTGTTGAATGCAGGACCATCACCTTCAACTCAACCTTGCTAAAACAGAAATGCTTGTGGTTTCAGCCAACCCATCTCTTCCTCATAACTTCTCAATCCAGATTGATGGGGCAACAATTACTCCATCCAAGACAGTCAAAAGTCTTGACTGACGGTCAACTGAGCTTTTCTGACCACATCTCCAGAACCGCTCGTCCCTGCAGATTCGCTCGCTACAACATCAGTAAGGTCAAACCCTTCCTATCGGAACATGCAGCACAACTCCTCGTTCAAGCTCTTGTTCTCTCCAGACTGGACTACTGCAATGCTCTCCTCACAGGGCTTCCGGCTTGTACTATTAAACCCCTGAGTTGATCCAAAACACAGCAGCTAGAGTGGTCTTTAATGAGCCTAAAAGAGCACACTTCACTCCACTGTTCATCCAGTTGCACTGGCTGCCAGTAGCTGCTCACATCAAATTCAATGCTCTGATGTTTGCTTTCAAAGTGACTACTGGATTCGCACCCCAGGGGTCCAGGGCATTTTTTGGGTTCTGTGTGAAATTGTATCAGATTTGGCTTTTCTTCTCTCTGTTTTTTCTGTTGTTCCAGTGCAAACAAAAACAATAAGCATGTGAATACTGTGACGAGGCGCACCGGGGCAATCAGCGTCGCCCTGGCAACGGACGCGCCGCACCTGCCCGAGCTCATCATGGGCGGACCGGGCACAGCTGCGGCGCGTCACCCCACGGCGTTAAGACGCCGCCGCCTTCCGCCCAGAAGAGGACAACCGAAAGTCAGATGCAGAGAACGCCTGGACTGAGAGCGCAGCCTAAAAGTGCCGCCAACCAGAGTATCGTTGCGTGTCCCCCGCGCACCCAGAGAGCAGCGAGTGGCCGAAGGCCGTCTGAAGGAGCCCGCGCCACCGCACACTCCCGCGGCCAGGAGGGACGCACATTAATTTTGCAATCTGTAGATTAAAAACAAAGAGTTTATAATAATGATTTATAATAATTACATTGATTTAAAACTATTGGGTCTGAGTTTAAGACAAATGTCAGAGACTGAGAAATGTTACAAACAGAAATTGTGGCAGAAGTATAATGTTACTAATTGCAGCTATAACAACAACTGCTGTGACTAGGCAGGTAATAAAACTTGTTGTAGAGTCTAACTTAGGTTAGTAAATAGATAATGGGACAATTAATAAAGAAGTCAATCACATTCATGAAGAACATGAAGAATTGTAATGAGACAGTAGTTTGCTTAGGTACTTTGACCATTCACTGCCTTGTATGTACAGTATTTCAGTAACACATGAACTGATCAAATGTGTACCTTGAATAAAATGTAAGTGGCTTTGGATAAAAACGCCAAATACATAAAAATGTAAAAAGAAAACGTCATTTGTAGAATTTTGAAATGTATCGATGCTTAATAGGCAGCCAGTGCAGTGTTGACAGAACCAGGCTAATTAGTTATACTTCTTCATTCTCAGCAGACATTCCCAGCATATGTTGTGTTTTGGATGCTGGTTTATCACTGTTTGTTTAATGGCTATGCTGGTCCACTATTGACCATCACCACACCATCTTGGGCCAACATGAAAATGCTGGTCATGGCTGGTCTTTATTCAGCATGGTACCCCACACAGTTATCTGTGCAGTGGGTCAGAATACTCTTTGTCCTTGGTTTTCAATAACAGAGAACATCTCACTTACGTATGTAACCCTCATTCCCTGAAGGAGGGAATGGAGATGTTACATCAACGAACTGACGTATGGGGTTTAACATGACTGACTGAAAGGGAACTGTGAAAGGGAACATTATATACGTAAGCTTTATTGTCTCAGTATGGGTTTGATATATGTCCTTAAAAGCTTGCCAGTTTGATTATAGTCAGAGGCTATGACTATGCATGTTGCATAGTCTCAGACGTACATGCTGTTTCATAGTCTTCTAACGTACAACACGGATAACAGAATACATGGTATTATTTTAATTTTATGTTGTTCATTCTGAGATGTAAATAAATATAACTAATTAAGGATACTAAACTGTTGTTTGTTTATGAACTAAGAGTTGACTGATGATAACTATAACACATCTGAAACATTTTAATAAATAGAAATGCATTAGAAATACCTGTTGTTGCATGTGAAAAGTATATTTCATACAAAGTATATTTTTTGCAAGCTATTTTGATTTAAATATTTCCCCTTTTGTTCCCAGCTTGATATTTATAGCCAATGACAATTTTAAGTGTAAACTTGTCACGGTGGAGGCTCCAGCCTCTTCCCCACCGCGCCACCAGAAGAAACCCCCGCGGAATATTAGCTGAATCCGGACCGAACTACAATTCACATCAGGCAATTCTCTAGTAGGATAGCATTTGTTAACAATGTCTTTAGATTTTACAGCCTTCCCGAGGATATAATATCTGACAGAGGCCCACAATTCACCTCAAGAGTCTGGTCTGCTTTTTTCAAGGGTCTAGGAGTAATCATTAGTCTCACTTCCAGTTCCCACCCCCAATCAAATGGTCAGACGGTGCGCCTGAATCAAGAGGTTACTTGATTTCTCAGATTTTACTGCCAGAGGCATCAAGAGGACAGGAGTAGGTATCTGATGTGGGCTGAATATGCCCAAAACTCCCTTGTGAAACCATCAACAAGCTTAACCCCTTTCAAGTGCATTTTGTGATTTCAACTACCCTTATTCGCCTGGTCCGGCGAGCCCACAAACTCCCCTCCATCACAGACTAGCTCCGGAGAAGTGAAAAGGTTTGGGAGAGGACTCATACACATCTACTTTATGCGGTCAGGGGACTAACCACTCAAGCCAATGCCCATCGTAGATCTGGCCCAAGGTACGCTCCTGGTCAGTGGGTTTGGCTATTGACCAAAGACCTCTGTGTTAGACTCCTGTGCCATAAATTAAGTCCCAGGTATGTTGGTCCTTTCCAGATTGTCAAACAAATTACTCCTGTCTCATTTCATCTTAAATTGCCTTTTAACTACCGTATATCTCCCACTTTCACATGTCTCTCCTCAAACCTGCTGGTGGTCCGCGAAGAGAGGCCGCGAAGAGAGCGCCCAGAGGACAGACTCCCCCCCATTTATGGTAGCTGTCGAGGATGCGTACAGAGTCAGAGAACTTCTGGACTCCAGGCGTTGGGGTGGTACATTACAGTACCTGGTGGACTGGGAGGGGCACGGCCCAGAGGAAAGGTCGTGGGTGAACGCAGGTGATTTCCTGGACCCACCGGGCTCATCCGGAAAAACCGGACCCTCGTCCCTGTGGTAGACCCCGGCACCAGTTGGACAGTGCCATGTTAGACTGTGGTCAAACATGTTATTTGTGCAACATTCTGGCCAATTAATAATACCAAGAATATAAAAATCTTCAAAAAGATATAGTGTCAGGATATGCACACAATGAACCATGATGTTTGTGAATTTAAACAAATGTTTTTAATGTTAAAACAGTTTAACAGTTGAGCAGGTTAAGTCAGATGATTAATAAAACTCTTTGTCTTCCAAATGGCAGAGCACACACCTCCGTAACATCAATGCTGAACAGTAAATGTGCTAAATATGTACTAAATAATTCACTTCAGAGATAATCTTTGTAACAATACTTGGAATATTACAAGGAGCTCACTGAAAAGTATTAAGGTAGTAGTATTATAACCAGGTAAGGGTCCATATTTTTGTTCAAGGCCAGGCAAAGACTGAACTGAGGTGTGTGCTTTTATACTGTTGCTAATTAGATGAGTTAATGAGGTGAGGGTTCCTATTAAGTGGTGCTGAGGGAGCCTGGAGTATGCGAGTAGATCAGTTTACTTCATGGTCCCTAAACTATGAAATAGTTTCCCTATCCTTGTTCAAGATTCAAACAAAATCTGTCATTTTCAGTCTAGATGTAAACCTGATCTCTTTAACCAGGCATATACCTCATTTCACTTATGCAATTGATTAGGCAGATTAATTAGCTGGAATGGAACCAGAAACATACTGTCATATAATATACTTTTAAAATGGTATGCTAACTGCGTCTGTCCTAATAGTAATATTATACTGCTTCTGTCCTAATAGTAGTATAATATTTTTATTACACGTCTCATCTTTGGATACAAAAAAACCACAGACCTAACTCCAATTTGTCTCCATCTTCTACAGATACACCTTGATTATAGCAACCACTGCACAACCAACAAATTACATTTACATTTATGCATTTGGCAGATGCTTTTATTTAGTTCAAGTTATGAATTGTAGGAATACAAATACAACCTACGATTGTGTTGCACTGCTAACACAACACTCTACTAACTGAGCTGATGGTAAGACATACCATCCAAAATCACCACAGAACATACTGTTGCTGTTGGTTAATAGCCATAAACATTACACTTTCTGTATATAACATGTCTATAGAAAAGACACAGTGTTATAAAAAAGTAGCCAAAGGATAATTGGCCCCCAGTTATTTAATGTTTTTATTTCTCCTTTACCTCACCTTTTGAAGTTTTGGTTTCTTGCCACTGTCACCACTGGCTTACTCACTTGGGGAATACTGAAGTTACCTGGAACACCTAATTTTTGTAGAAATTAATGAATTGGCCAAAATGACTGTAGGTAATAATTGATTCTTTACCCAATCTATTACTTAGCTCAATAGGAAATTGTTTGTGAAAAACTTAAATATTCTTTAATATTTTCTTTTGGTACTAAAATATTTCTATTTCTGTAAAGTTGCTTTGGTGCACTGTTAGGAATGGCTATTTACCCAGGGTGTTTCCTGCCTCTATGGCCTGGAATGATCGAATAGGCTGTAGCCCCCTGTGACCCTGCAGAGGACAACAGGCTTGGAAAATGAATAGATGAATACTTTCTACAATACAATTGTAAAGAATGCTGGTAAAATAAAATTTTGTTAAACTGCATTAAAGTGATATTCTATCCAACGACCAGTCTCTGTACAGCTGCTATATTTTGAAGGCTCATCAGTTTTCTTGCCAACCTCTACACATTTCATTAACACTGTTACAAAGGAGGAAGCCACTAGAGGAAGACACCCGATTATTAGTCTTCTAATAAACTACAATTCTCATGTCTCCGTACCTTGGACTGATTACCTCCTGTTTTCCTTGTTGATTAACAAGTTCATTTTGGATTGTATTTCGTTTTTAATTGTTTGCTGCCTACCTCTTGATTTTGCATTGGATTACGTTTATGATTGTTTTCTGCCTGCCCTGGTCTGCCCTGACCAGAGGGAACCCTCACTGGAGTACTGATCGGATTCCCACAGACTTCAATTCCCATAATGCACTTACCTAAACTGATTACTTCCTGTTTCATCACCTGCAACTCATCGAACACTTCCTATATTTTTGCCCTGGCATCAGTACTGAGCGTTTTTGCCCATCTAATGTTGGTATATTTATTGTGTATGATTTGGATTGTCTGTCGTTTTCGATTGTTTGCTGCCTGCCTCGACCTACGCCTGTCTCATGTTTATTCTTTTGCCTAGCCTACCCTGTGTCTGTTTACCGTTACTGACCTTGCCTGTCGACTCTGTTAATAAATTACTGCAGATGGATCCTACCCAGTCTGTCTCTTCGTTACAATAAGGGTCTCAAAAAAAGGTATTTCAGCCATGTTCCCTGCATGAAATCTGTGCAGTGAGGCTCTGCTGTTGGCTCTGCTTTATCCTCTTTCATAGTGCCAATGACATTCGTCTGGGAATAACAATTCTACTTTAAATTGGTAATTGGAAAAATTTGAAATTGATGATGTGCTCAAAAACCTATTATAAACTTATGTACAAGGTTAAACATTGGGTTCTGATTAATTTTTCAATATATTATCAACAACTGTTTTGTAGTCAGTGACAGTGGAAAAATAAAAATTTTTTATTTGAATTTCATTTAGCTTTAGCACAAAGTCTACCAGGAAGACTCTAATACTATGTCATTAATTTCAAATAGTTCTAACCAATCATCACTCAAAACTCGGTGTATATTTGCATTTGCAGATACAGACACTATTGTTCACCCCCATCCTCTTCAACACCACCAGATCGGTCCTTGTCCATTCAACTGGGGTAGGCTCTGGCCCTGCCTTCTTTATCAGGCAGGAACTGCAAGAATCTACAACCTCAGATTCAAACTATGGATGGGGCCTACGCCAAAAAAATTTATCATATTATGTGTTTGCCATCATATGCGATTACTTGTAAAATAAATATTATTCCGATGT
The DNA here is from genome assembly GCA_036877575.1 of Botia almorhae. Lineage (NCBI taxonomy): Eukaryota > Metazoa > Chordata > Actinopteri > Cypriniformes > Botiidae > Botia > Botia almorhae. Next base: position 8,539 of record JAZGTJ010014266.1, read on the forward strand.
TCTCCTGCCTCTGGAGTCTTTATAATAGAACAATTTTTCTCTTGATTACATCTGCAATAATTGCACTGTGCTCAATTGCACTGAGGCAATTGCCAGATGATTGCAGGGAAATGGAAGGTCCAATAAAGTTTTAGATATGTGGTTTGACTAGTTCCCATTTTATTACTTCAGGTGTAAAAACTCCCCTGTTCACTAAACCTAAAGGGATTTTGTAGCTAAATTTAACGTATTTTAAGGTTCAGAAAACAGTTCAGATCCCTCATAAAGAGTAAGGGAAGGAATTATTTTTGCAAATAGTGACATTAGTGTCACAGAAGTTACACCCTTTACATTTAAGCCCTCACTTTAAGTGCATTCACAGATAAAAAAGTAACAAAGCCATCACATTAATGTCAACAGAACGATAATATATCATTATCAGAAAACATTTCTGCAGTTCACTTTAATCAGAACACATTTATTAACAGCTTTTATTTTTGGTGCTAAGAAATAATGGGATTATGTAAAGTCACGTTTTAATCATCAAGTATTTATAAAAGGATGTGATTTAGTCAGTGATAAGGTAATGGTCGTAAGGTCAGGGACCCAAGAGCCTCTTTATAACCTGTTCTCTTTTAAATAGATTTTAATTGCTGCTTAATTCCCCTTTGACCTTAATTTTCCAGCACATTATCCAGCACACCTAGTTATTATTCCCAAAGTCCCACACTCATTTTCTGCACTAATTCCACATTTAGCACGCATGCCTAATGATCATGGGCATCAAAGCCTTCATGTATACTTTTGTATTGTTTAATAAGTCAACAATTTATATATTTTATAATTCTACTAATTTTCCTGATGTAGCTGAATTCAGGCATGTCTGTGGAGAGCACATTTTTTTATTACTGTAACACTTCCCGGGGGGTGATTTTAAAAAATATATTAAACAGGAGTTATTATAAAAAACAAACACATTATCAGATTATGTTGACTGATAGCATTTGAAAGCCTGTTCCTGAAAGCCTGAAGAGATTTGTAAGTAATAAACATGAAAATAATTTTCTTGTCTAGCAGAAGAAATAACATAGTCTGTCACAGTTTAAGGGCTCGTTAACCTATAAATTCCTGACAGGATACAAAATGCTACAGTGTGTTAGAAATTAGTATAAATTAGTATAAATTAGTAGAATAATATTTTTTTAATAATATAATCATAATATTTATTAAATATTTATGAAAAATATTTGTTTGCCTTGGTATTTGTGCTTATGCCAAACCTATCATGATGATAGGTCAGCAGAATATACATCCTGCTGAATGAAAAGTGTTTGGGAAGCTCCAACTATGAATATGCTGATCCTACAGAACCAAGGTTCAGGTCCAGTTCGCTAGGTCTTGCACTAAGCTTAACTAAACTCTAGACTAGAGTCTTTCATCAGAGAAATGATTGTCTGTTACTCAAAAATATAAAACTGTGTTGGGGATTGACACTTTTATTCAACTACAAGGTTGATATTGGGATGGAGAGGGAAAACAGCAGACAGGAGACAAAGTGATGCTGAAATAAAATAAGCAAAGTTCATTGAATTATTCTAGGTCTGACTTTGTCTGACCAGCACAAGTTCAATCAGTGTTATCGTACCACAGACAGTGGAAAATTACTGTTTTAAAACATTTTCCTGTGACACTATTGAAAACCTTGAGATGGAGACCATTCCCCTATCTCTACTTGTAAAGACAATACAAACCCAACATCAGATTAAACAATAGTAATAGACATAATGGAAATAATGGAAATAATATGTAGATATGTACATTTTCTACAGAAAAGTGATTGCAAGAGAGCCAAATCATAAGTCTGTATAACGTTCCAGTGCTGAAATATGGCTTATTCAGGATGTGATACGGTTGCTAGGGTCCTTAAAATGGTTTCTAGGGTGTGGCTAGGAAGTTGCTGGTGTAACCCAGGTTACTAAAGCCCTTAGTAAGCTGTGTAATGTATGTAAAAAAATTTGTTTTATTTTGTTTCATAGAAGACAGAACCCAAAGTCACAGAGTAAGGAATACATTTATATTTTAATAAAAGTAAAAAATTCTAGTTTTGCATTCGTGGAACTACGTCATTGTAAGTGCTGAGTGTAGAGCGCAGCCTCAGTTGGTTGGAGAAAAATTGAGAGAACTGCTGAGTTGAGAAATGCAGCCCGAGAACGCTGATAAACATCATTCACAGCTGTAAAGAAATTAAAGAGTCGAGATTAGAAATTAAAACGGCCAAATTGAATCTAGACTTGCTGTTAACAACTAGCAGTTCTGAAGTGCTTTCCAGTCGCGTTTATGTTGAATGCACCAAGCAACCAACTAATCAAACTCCTTTACCCAAGAGTGCTGTTAAAACATAATTTCTTTAATTCTTCAGGGATTTGTTCTAATTATTACTACTATTTTCTTGGAGGACATTTGCCATCAGTGAAAACTGGCGAGCCACACGGTTTTACAGAACTATAGGACTATTTTCTCTTTATCATTCGAGTTGTAAATCAGTGTCAACAACCAAACACTGAAACAGTGTTAGGGACATTGAACTGAACTGGTAATTCTCATTACTTTCTCATCTCATAATTATTCTGTTATTTTCCTTTGCCTGAGTAATATCTACAATACATTTAAATACTTACCTTTCTGAATCTACAGCCCTGTCCTGCGTTGTCATTTCCCTTGTCTTGCTGCAAAGTTGGCTCCAGAGCAAACATAGTCTTCTGATGATCTGGTCCAATGTTGATGGTGTGCTGCTTTGTGCCTTTCCTCACTGAGTTTTAGCCACAGAGCGTGTGTACCAACTCTGTAGCGCGCGGGTTACACTAGGGCAATTCTTAAAGCCTACTGACATATGGCTTATTCGTCTCATTACATGGATGCTAGGGTACCAGAACGGGTTTCTGGTAGCTAGACAGTTAATAAGGTAAAACGAATACACCATGTGTCTGAATCAAAAAAGCCAACTACCATGTCTCTGCTGCCATGCGGTTGCTAGGGTGCTGTAAATGGTTGCCAGAGTGTGGCTGGACAGTTTCCAAATACCGGGTGGGAGAAAAGTAACTAGGCATTAAAAATTGGCAATAGAACTTGTAGTATCACTGGAGTCATGATCAAAACAGTGTCTAAATAGACAATAGTAAATAGAAATTCAAATTTTAGTACAGGCATCAGCCATGAGAGGTTCTCAGCAATATCCCAAATGACTTCCTTCAGAAGACATTCCATTCCCGGCCATTTGAGGAAACTCGTTGATGCCACTGGTGCTATGATTAAATTTTATTTGCTTTTATTTTAATTTGCTTTCATTTTCCCATATATTACATGCACAATTTGTTTCAATAAATTTGTATTAGAAATCTGAATTTTATTACCAATGTTTAATGTCTAGTTACTTTTCACCCACCCTGTACATACAAGAGTAAGAAATGAAATACACACCAAAAGTATTTGCTCATCTGCCTTTAGATGCATATGAATGTAAGTGACATCCCATTGTTAATCCATAGGGTTTAATATGACATTGGCCTACTCTTTGCAGCTATAATAGCTTCAACTCTTTTGGGAAGGCTTTCCACAAGGTTTAGGAGTGTGATTATGGGAATTTTTGACCATTCTTACAGAAGCGCATTTGTGAGGTCAGACGCTGATGTTGGACGAGAAGCCCTGGATCGCAGTCTTCGCTCTAATTCATCCCAAAGGTGTTCTATCGGGTTGAGGTCAGGACTCTGTGCAGGGCAATTAAGTTCTTTCACACCAAACTCGCCAATCCATGTCTTTATGGACCTTGCTTTGTGCACTGGTGTGCAGTCATGTTGGAACAGGAAGGGGCCATCCCCAAACTGTTCCCACAAAGTTAGGAGCATGAAATTGTCCAAAATCTCTTGGTATGCTGAAGCATTCAGAGTTCCTTTCACTGGAAATAAGGGGCCAAGCCCAGCCCCTGAAAAACAACCCCACACCATAAAAACAACCCCACACCATAATCCCCCCGACAACCAGACCTCACAGTTGGCAAAACGCAGTCAGACAAGTACCGTTCTCCTGGCAACTGCTAAACCCAGGCTCGTCCATCAGATTGCCAGATGGAGAAGCGTGATTTGTCATTCCAGAGAATGCATCTCCACTGCTCTAGAGTCCAGTGGCGGCGTGCTTTAGACCATTGCATCAGATGCTTTGCATTGCACTTGGTGATGTATGGCTTGGATGCAGCTGCTCGGCCATGGAAACCCATTCCATGAAGCTCTCTATGCACTGTTCTTGAGCTAATCAGAAGGCCACATGAACTTTAGAGGTCTGTAGCGATTGACTTTGCAGAAAGTTGGCGACCTATGCGCACTATTCGCCTCAGCATTCGCTGACCCCACTCTGTCATTTTACGTGGCCTACCACATCGTGGCTGAGTTGCTGTCATTACCAATCGCTTCCACTTTGTTATAATACCACTGACAGTTGACTGTGGAATATTTAGTAGCGAGGAAATTTCACGACTGGACTTGTTGCACAGGTGGCATCCTATCACAGTACCAAGCTGGAATTTACTGAGCTCCTGAGAGCTGCCTATTCTTTCACAAATGTTTGTAGAAGCAGTCTGCATGCCTAGGTGCTTCATTTTATACACCTGTGGCCATGGAAGTGATTGGAACACCTGAATTCAATTATTTGGATGGGTGTGCGAATACTTTTGGCAATATAGTGTATGTGTACATATGTGTATCTCTACTCTCAGTCAGTTTCAGTCACCACTCAGATAATACACAAACACACAAGTTGCTTTTAAGAATTCTTAAGATTCTTTAGATCCTTCAAATGGAATGTCAGCTTGAGCCTATTGAACTTGTATGATTCTCAGTGGTTATACAAGCACTTTAGCTAGTATACATTTAAATTTTATTTTAATATTTTAAAACGTAAACCTTTCATAATCACTTGAACCTATGTTCTATGTTATGGGCTTACCAAAGAAAAACATTCACTTACCAGGATAGTGAACACATATTTGTTGTAGTTATAGATCTGTATAAAACACAAGACAAGGAAGAGCATATGGCACAAAGAACAACTCAAGGACCATGTGCTCACAACAAAAAGACACAGGGAGTTCAGATCCTAACACCAAGGTCAAAACAAGAACTGAGCTTCAGGATCTAAACATCATGATCTGACAAGACACAGGGCTGTCAAGATCCTTAAAGTAGAAAAATAGACACCTACAAGGATGACATGACCATGATACCTTACTAAATGTTGTTTTAAAAATAGTTTTTATTTCTGTGGTCAAGAATTTGTCCTGATCCGAGATGGCTGATTTCGATCAGTTTAGGAGTTTTTTTATCAGTTTTTATCATTTCAATATGAAGCAAATTTTTCAAGATATAATGGACATTAACACTCTGGAAATTAAAAATGCCAAACATATATACAGATATATACAGATACATATGCTCTTTGATATGAACACAGTAAAGTGTTTCTTTGTCTGTTTCAAAGTGAATGAAGTGAGAGTGAATCTCTCTAAATTCATTTTGGTTTGTAAAACAGTCTTATCTAAATGCTTTGCTATGGGTTGCCATGGTCACCAGAGGCTTGATTTAATTGCAGTTTAGGTAGTTATAACCATAGTTAGCTTGTTGGTTGAGGTATATGTAGTTATATTAATGAAATATAGCTAGTTATTGTGTGCCTGATCTGTCTCAGGCACTACACCATCAGCAATT
>JAZGTJ010014267.1:0-14269 GCA_036877575.1 Botia almorhae
AATAAAGCGAGACAGACTTCGACATGCGTGACACGAACGGTTTCTATATTCTCTGTGCAATTTACATAGCAGATGACCAACAAAAACACTCCAGCGCCCACCAGTGGTGAAAACCATTCATTTCTAAACCATAAGTTCACAATATTAACCGAGCACGTCCACGACGACACACTGTGTGTCACAGCAAGAACTAAACAAAACAGAAGCCTATTTAATATCGAGGTTTTAAACGTTAATGAAACTGATCAAAATGAGGTCTATGAAGTCAGATCAGTTAGAAACACACAAACATAAAGAAAAGCAGATAAATGCATGCAATGCGTTGCGCTTATACTGAATGTATATTTCGTTGTAAACTCCATAGACTGTATCAAATTAAACGATTTAAACAAAGTGAGACTGCAATGACACAGCACATCAGATGCGTAACAAAGCAGCTACACTAGCGTCATTATTAAAGCACAAAGCTGTCATCACACTTACCGATAATTGTGACCAAAAGGTTTCGTGACAGCGTGTCTGAATCCTCCGCAGCGCTTCCTAGTTTGGGCATGTATAGAAAGAGTCTTTGAATAGTTTCTATATGTCCACAAATAATGTCCACAAAGTGTCTATGATAAGCGCCGCAGCTGTGTTGCGCGTCTGTCTGATGCAGACGCCGCTTTCAACGCGCGTCTGATGCGCTTCTGCAGTGTGAAACTGACGCGTGTGACGTAGAGCTTTACACTCGCGGGATGGGCGGAGACTGAGCAGCTCTCGAGCTCAGCGTGTCATTTAAGGTGGATTCAGTTCTCAGGAGGAAAAACTCTCGCTTTTAATGTTTGCGTCCTCTCGTCTCATTTCAATTCGCCTCACAACATCGCGTTATTTTACCAACAGTTAAACACAAGACAGGCGCTGGATTTTAAAAACGCTTGAGGAGTTGAACCAATATGAACGTAGTAAAAGTGTGTGAATTGAGCCACCTTAAATACGGCTAAAGTGGAGAAAGCCTTCGGGGCGTGGCTACACGATGACGACATTAGGAGGTAACCGGGCAACCGGTCGAGGAAAACACGTTGCCTGGATACGAGAGAATTCTGCATAAACAACACGTTACGTGTAGTTTGAACGTGAGGGTGTTGTGACGTCACAGCACATCGGTGGCAATCTCATCAGTGAGCAGCAGCAGTCAGCTCGTGTTTATCACAGCAAATCAAAGCAAATCATTTGCTGGAGGAAAACAAGGACGAACAATGTCACCCTAGAGCCAAACTAATACATCAATTATTGTTGTGCTTTTTTATTAGCCAAATATTAACGTTGCAATAATTCTGAATCTGTTGTTATTGTTCTTTATTCCTTTTAATGGTGTTTTTATAAAGTCAGATTCTGTGTTTGTGTCACACATTAGTTATGTCACACACACACCTAATGAGACAAAACAATTCATCAATTCATCCAGACGTCTTATATTTCATACAATATTATATTCGTCTTATAATTCATTGTCAATACAGCGCAGCACTAAATACAGTTTTTGTTGTGTAAACACATCTACACATTCAGCTTCTCGTCTTTCCTCATAGTTTTGGACACTGAGAGGTGGAGCTCTACACCTGCAGCTGATTCACTGCTTGTAAATGAATGAATCATGAACCTGCGTTTTCAGCCTGAGGAGAACTCGCCATAATTAAACAGCGGGATGAATAATCGACTGAGGTTTCTCATCTTGGGTGAATAGAAAGGATTTCAGGTAATATTATAATGTGTCTTTATTCATATCCAAACGTGACATGTGTTGAACACATGTGGGCGTTTGAGCGTGTGGGTGAACAGCATTCCAAAAACAGTCACTCCCAATCCCACTTCTGTGTCTGAGACATTTTCAACAGTCCATATCCGTCAGGCCATTCCGATCACTGTTTACTCTGAATGTGTTCTCAGAACAGCAGGTGACACCGGGAGACGCCTGCGGCTGCGTGTAGGGCCGAGCTGCGCAGCTCCGTCTGCAGGAAGTTGAGCGGTGTGGGAATACAGAAGTTACACAAGACCCATCGCCACATTCACATGAAGAGGCTGTGAATCTCAAAAATAACGAGAAAAATCACACCAGCGGAAGTATTTCCTCAACAGCAAACACTCTCTGTGACTCTTGTGAATCATGTTTAAATGAAGTTTGTATTTAATAAAGAAAAGACAAGATGCCAAGCTGAGTTTGGCTTCTGCAAATGATTGAAAAACAATATTAGTTCATATTTGTTGTGCATCATTACCAAACAGGGCATTTGAAATGAGATTACGCACTGTTATGACACACAGTACATTTATTTTCAGTTATATTATGATATATCGTACAATGCTGATTAAACAGTAATGTGGTCACGCAATAGTTAATCTTATAACGAATGTATTTTAGATAATATCACCATATTGTATCTTTTGTTATAAGTCTGAGCAGTTTTGTGCTCACCTGCAGAGACGGTTCACAGTTTAAAACACAACCTCAACACATTTCTCTGATATTTCAGGGCACAAACTGCACTGAACTAGTAACAAATCATAAATGAAATCTCTTTAAAATCATAGTTTCTTTTCCTGAAGTAATGAGATTAAATGGAGACGTCCCTACAAGTCTTCTGCTTCTTATATTTTTCTCGAGAAACAGACACTAGTAATCTAACTTGTGTCACACACTCCGCTCAGACTTGTCAGGACGCCCAAACAGAAGTCTGAGATTTTAATATAAACTCAAAGATCTGAGGTCTGCTACCCTCATTCATCCTTACAGTTGTACTGCATGTCAACAATGTGTCTTACTTAGTACAGTTGTTAACTCATGTTTTTTTCGTATGATATTGCATTGTGAAGTGAGACAACATGAAAATATTCACAAGAATCATCACCGGTCTCACGCTCTGGAATGTTTTTGTTCTCCACACACCCACTCAACTCACATTCAAACACCCACACTCGTCTTCCTCTCCATGTCCTGCCGGTTAGTCTAGCATGAGCTCGGATTAGCAGCTCATTTAGGCTGCTTGGCCCACTGACACCTCACCTGTAACTGCTGTTTCCAAAACTCCAGTCTTCTGATGCTTGATATAGAAGATTATTCTGGTCATCTGAGTTCATCTGTGACACGGGACACCTGCTTTTAGAAACAGCATCATAAACTTCAAATAAATGTTACTGCTCTAATCTCTCGGATGAGTTAAAACATCGAGATTATTTCCTCGTTTCATCTGAGTTCACCACACAGGGTTCAGTTGTGTCTGTATGGTAAACCATTGACAGCAGGGCCATGAGATTGTTTACAGCTTGTTCTTGGAAACCCTGGTTTTGTCCGGGACCTAAACATTACAGGTTTCTACACGCAGGCTAACGCTGCATGCGCCTGAACTGATCTGTTGTCAGTGGAAAACACATTGTGAAAATGGACCTTCTGTTGCTTAACTAGCGTTGTAGGAAATGGTGTTGCGTAACTAGTGTCTCAAAAGCGACCAGCAGCACAGGCGTACCAGCATACCAGCACATAAAATACCAGCATACCAGCACCGTACCAGCATTCTGTAAACACTGTTCCAAAACACACACCACGTCATGTAGCACAGCTGCACGGCTGCGGTCAGCTGCGGTCAGCTGCATTCTGAAAAAACTGCGTCACAGGAAACATCTGGTGGAAGCCTTCAGTGAGGTCACTGGCAAGCGAGTACCTTTACTGTCAGGCTGTGAGGTCAGTTGTTTCGAAACAGCGTCACTGTTTCTCGTCACCATAAATTGCGTCCACCGTAAATGTAAACATCCAATCAGAACCGTGTTTTCTGTTCAGTCTGTACAGTCAGTGCATTCGTGAGCTCGTGCTGCTGACACAGGGCCGGCTGACAGAATTAGATCACTGACCGGGTGTTTGCTTACACTCGATCTGCTGTGTGTCACAACTGGAGGGCGTCACACATTTGCATGCAGGCGCGGGGCCTGGAGCCAGAGGACAGGTCCTGTCCGAATCAGCATAAGCGTGTTAATGGAACTTGGCTCTGTCTGGGTCGTGCTGAATGGAAACTAGCTTGATGGCATATTTTCCTAGTGCTTCAGCACAGAGGCATGTGACTAGTGAAGCAACGAGAGTCGCTGTGTGTTGGGTGAGGACAGGAGGAGCTCCAAATCATCATGTTCAAGCATTTCACTAAGCTAACAATATGCATTCATATTCATTTAATCAGTTCGTGTTTTTACTTGAACCCAGGACCTCTGTGTTGCTAGTGCTAGAGAAACTCTACTAGTTAAGCAAACAAAAAACAAAATCTGATCTGAATTCAGTGCTGATAAATAGAATTATCATCACACTCCACAAAACTAAAAACGAATGATCTGTTTCTAATATAGAAGGAGCAGACATCAACTCAGTGTTCCTGCTCTAAACGCAGACATGCGTGCACAGACATGCGAGTTTACTTCTTTAAAATGAAGTTTGCAGTGACAGCTGAGTTTTCCCCAATTGCTTTTCCATGCACTGCTAACGCGCTGTGTAATGCGCTTTAAGGAGCGATGTTTTTGTACTTTAGGGGAAGAAAGGCTGTTTTTAAGCTGGACACTACATGTGAGAAAGTGATGAGGTAAAGAATTTCAACACCAGAATCATGACGTCACACTGGAGATCATGCAGGAAGCTTTAGGATTTCGGCAGGTTTAGGGGGAAGAGAATCATTTGCTGATGCACCTTACAAGATCAAGTGATTCTTTTATCTGAAACAACGGCACATGTGTGCACACAAACATAACCAAACAATATTAACTTTCACAAAGTCACTTTTCTGTCAAATGAGTTTGATTCCAGAATAGGTGTTGAACACAGCACTTCTCCAGCAGGCTGGTCAGGACATGGAAGTGCAGCTTTGTGACACATGTGAATTTGTTTGAAGGGGGCGTCCAGTTACACGCTCACACACAAACCTTCTGTTGATATCTGAGATGATCTTAAGCAGAGCAACGCTGGTGAAGCTCAAGCAGCACGTTTGAGATGTTCCTCTGAAACGTTCTGTTTGTAGACACATCACACTTAATAACGGCTTATAACAGAGGATGTGGTGTGGGGTGTAAATCAGGAAACCAGAAGAGACCAGCTATTATCTCTGAACTCGTCTTAAACAACCACACTGCCTGCAGAACTGGCCGCAGATCTGCGCAGACCGTGTGACTGTGTGGGTGGGAGCGTCAGGTATCGACGCCCACTCTCAACCTGTGCACTGTAGAGAGAGAGAGAGAGAGAGAGAGAGACCTGTCGAACCTCAAACTTCAAATACAGCAGCAATGAGTCGCAGCACCTGGAGCGAGACTCTTATCATTAAAACTTTTCTTTATAACTGCAGCCGTTAAATGGTTTGAGTTTTTCCTGAGGAATATCTGCATGGCCTTTTTTAGTGATTTCGTGAAAAGTTCGGGAAAGGCCAGAACATGCAACTTATTATGAATATGTTCTAAGAGAATATATACAGAATTGATGTTAAGATGATATATAATGAGAGAAATATATAATTCTTTAACAAACCTCATATACTCTCAAAATCTTACATCATTCTGTACCACACTTGTTTGTGTCATCACCAGCTTGTGGAGACACTATTGTGTGAGTGTCATTTTCCAGCGTATGCAAACTAAACAGTGCGTAAAACCATTTAGACCGACTGGAAAATGTATCATCCAAAAACAAAATGGCTTTGATCAGTAACTCTTTACTGAATGTTTCTAATGCAGAACTCAAGCAAGCTGCAGCTTGCAGTCACCACATGTTTTTAAAGACACATGCGGTTCAGTGTCGTAAAACTCCAGAACAGAAAACATGTGCCGACTGGAGCGGTAGAACCATTTCTGTTAGTCTGGCTGTGTCAGGGTTTGTGAATCCATCAGAGAGTAATTGTTTAAATTTATTTGCATATATTTTTGAAATCTCAATGCTTGTGCATTTAAAACTGTGAATGACTGATAAATGAAACTTGGCAGAACAGCTAGTACAGATCACACACACACAAACAGACATAAATGAAATACAGGTGAACTGCTGTGCTTACACTAGCTTCCATTGCAAGAGGTTCAGCAGTAAAATACTGCCCCCTTCTGTCAAGAGCACAGCAGCTGTTAGTCAACGATTTCATCCCAATACATGATGAGAAATACAATCAACGTGAAGTACTAAAAAAAGCAGAAATCTCATTTACTTCCAAATACATTTATTGTTCGTTTTATTCACTGTACAAAGCAAGCAGCTAAATCTAGCAGTTTATGACAAAGTCTGACAAAGCTGGAGAACAGAATTCCCTACCTGCAAAACAGAAGACACAAAACAGACTTGTTAGTGGTTTGACAGTCATACACCAGTTTTCAGCTCGTTCTGTAGGGTTGATTCTGAAGGTGTAGTCCGCTGATACACCGACCCATGCAGTGGTTTTACTCCAGAGCTTTGACGATTGCCTCGTTTGCCTCGATGCTAATGAGGACCTCCGCCCTCGCTGCCTCGTCTGAAGCTCCCGTCAGTTCTGACTGCGCTTTCTCCAGGTTAGCTTTCGCCGCCTGAGCAAAACAATTTACAGCAATTCTGACACAACGTTCACTGTAATATTGATGCTTACAAATATATAACAATACAGCAGTGACACACAGTGTCTTAAAAACAACAGTTTTCTACAGCAGCGTGACCAGTGCGAGCAAACACACAGTTCCTGTGAAGGACACTCGTCACACTGGAGATTACACAGTGTAAAAGCCAGACTGTGCTGGAAGTTAAAGGTCTCTCAGCAGGCATGACATCTGTATCACTTCAGCTGCTCTGACCTTTCTGGTCCTTATTAAGCCCCGAGCACAGCCGCCCCAGAAAGAATTAAAGCAGCCGCCTGCGTCTGCGAAGAAGCCTGAATCTGCTCTTGTGTCAGAGAAAGAACATGTGACACAGCTGATGTGTCCTTCTGAGATTATACACAGAATTCTTGTTTTTCTTTCACTTTAATAATGTTGTGTGTGGGAGGGACACAATCTAAGGGCAGACGGACTCTGTTCTGAATACGGTGTTTAAATGTGAAGTTAAAAGGCTTGTAGAACTAAAAAACACGTAAGAGGATATTTCTGTATCAGTGGTTTGATCTCAAATCACCGCACAGATTTACAGATTAAACACCATCACGTCCTCCATTACAAGATAAACAGTCTCTGTTTTTTAAAATCATGCAGATGCAGAAACTAAACGCGTCTGTTCTCTGTTCAAAAGCACCTTTAAAAGAATCTCATGTCAATGTTGTCACAGTTTCACCTTGAGTGCTTTATCATTTTCTGGTGTTTAGTTCATGTAGTTCAGAGGCAGCTGCAGGAATACAGTGTCATGTGTGGAGGTTCTTACAGCGAGATCCAGCTGGTCTACAGGAACAGCCTCCTCAGCCAGCAGCTGCACTGAAGAGTCTGCGTTCACCGTGACTGATCCACTGCTCACTGCCAAACACAACACAGATGATACATCATGAGCTCCATACCTCAATCAATGAGAGGAACAGCGAAATAAACATGTGAGGCACACGACTGACCCCTTCTGGATGAATTTCTGAAATTACATGTAATAATAAGGAATACCCCCATTTTCAGATCTATATGTCAGCAAAAGAGTCAGTTCTTGAAGTGTCTAGCTATAGCCCACTGTTTACCTTTTCAATAAACCCAATGATGTATTAACTCGTATTGTAAGGGTTTGGTTCTCTTAACAGGTGTTCACTTCAAAGGTGTTTATTTTGTAATAATCATACACAGATTCATCACACAGCACAATTTTAACTGAACCACAACTGGACATTGAGACAAATGCATCCACAGTCTGAAATGAAGGTTTAAGCTTTCCAGCCAAGATGGTTGGTAGATTTAAAATCTGACCAGCCAATCAGATCTCTTACCAGTACTCTTCCTAATAGATAAGCACAAAATCCACAATAAACTGTTTGCCAGCTATAAGAAGACTCGTGCGGCCCCTGCAGACAAAACTCACCAAAATATTTAGCAGAAGAGCCGTCCTCACTGAAGACGGTGACGACACCCGGCCGCAGCACCTGCAGCGTGGGGACGTGAGCTGGCAGAATACCGAACGCGCCCGTCAGTGTGGGGACGTCAATCTGTTTAACACTGGCTTCTCTAAAGAACACCTGCAGGGGGACAAACAAACACTGTGACCTCCAGGTGTGATCACACAACTGCTACCATTGTGTTAGCAACAGTACGGAGAAAGTTCAGACTGACTTTATTTTTACGGTTTTATAACTAACTATTAAACGATGATCTTTCAAGGTTGCCCCCGTGCATACGAACCCTGCTCAGATAAATAACACATTACCAGTTTAAATGATGTTAAAAAAAATGTTAAGTGTGTATTCAAAAACTTGAATACACATTTAGTGTGTACCCTGGGTGTTTAACAGTTACTTGTGTGTGCTATACAAAAGCATCTATTAGATGAGATATTCAGATATAGTTAACTGATGATCCTGAAAGCTATCAGAGCTGTATTGATGACTGCACACAACTGATCTGTCAGAAGCTCAAGGTGACAGTGTGTCTGGTAGCAATGCTAAGCTAAGACATTCAGCTCTGACTTCATAACTTCTCCAGGCTGCTTTTACACGCTTTTCATACAACACAAAACAAGAACCGACCATAACACAGACCTCAATGACCATTTTATGTGTGTATTCTAATATACAACATGAACGGGCAGGTTAAGCATGCCAATAAAACTGTGGACGTATTTTAGAGTGTATCTATGGCGACCTGAATGCATGACGTAACACTTAAACCCTAATATAACTTATATATAAGCTAATGCAACTGAGGCTGTGTAGGCCCGAGCGTCAGTACCTGCGTCGGCGACGCGAAAGTGAAGGACATCTGAGCGGCGGGCGCGTCCGCGTAACCGCGCACATGTCTGAGCGCCGGCACCGCGCGGCGCAGGAGAACTCGCGCTGCCATCATCATAATAACCGAGAAACGAGCGACCTTCACAACACGATAAACACAAACCTCTCTGTTCACACCGGCAGACCGGTTAAGACACACACCGTGCGCGGCTGATACGACAAGGACACGGTCGAGATGTTCTCGCGAGAAGTGGCAGATGCGCCTGATGGGAAATGTAGTTTTTTTTGGATTCTGTTTCATTTACAGAACATATATACCTGTTTCATGCTAGATCTGTATTTACATGCTCATATTTTGTATTCTTTTTAATTTAATACCATGAAAATAATTCGTTTTTAATTACTAGTTAAAAAAAACTTAATTTACAAAGCACCAAGTTTTTTCGAATTTTAAATCATATATTACATCAAATTAAGGTTTAATCATATACTAAAAATGCCACATTTTAAACAGAATCCCAATACATTTATGTTACCTAACAAATTTAAGACAAAAACGGTGGGTGGCACGACCAGGAGGAGGCGCTCAATATCAATTGAATTTAACTCCGTTTTTGTGAAATGACTTGCGTCATTTTAAAACTCTACCTCAGACTGATGACCTAATAGTTCAGTGTGCAATTTTAAAGATTTAAGATATCTTATAACCAAGACACAGAGCCACCCCTAACCATTTAACTGTATATGCTCTGTCTGCTGTATGCTACTGTATTGAGTTCAGGGCGCCGGGGATGCCCGTTACCTGAGGATCTGCCCTCAGATGGGGGATTACCTCATTTCAATGACGTAATTAGAGGATGAGGGCGTGACGGACACGTCTGACAGCGCTGTACCTCACACTGACGTCACACCGTGTTCTTCCCACTGCGTGATGGGAGGATGGGTGTGTTTAACCGGGACGCTTCATTCATAAACACAACCAGCTTTAAAAGGGCAAATTAAGGAGGGGAATCGTGCGGGCTTTCTGTCTCATGGGCCACACGAATTGTTTTTTAGGTGAGTTGTCTTGTTTTCTGTCTCTGTTGTTCCTCGTGTGCTGAAACCTCAGTGTATCAGAGTGACGTCATGTGCACTGGAGATGACTTTTCTTGTGTTTCATAGGGTTGTCCATTAGAAAGACTAGTACGATCATCATTGGGTTGGCATTAAGAATTCAATTCATGTATATTGCTTTACATCGCCTGTCTATACACGAGCAACATATAGTTGAAACTATATGCGAGTAATCAACCAGAAATGCGTATTAGAGATATATACCGTATGAACCTACACAGAGTCTAAGACCAGACAGCTTGTGTTGCATAATATCTGATCCGTAAACAATCCACTCGTGTGCTGGTACGTGGAACTTCACCGCAGACTGCTAAACACGTTTATCAATACCTCACGTGACAAAACCAACCTGCTTACATGAGCTGAAACCAATAAACCCATTT
Source organism: Botia almorhae (assembly GCA_036877575.1). Classification (NCBI taxonomy): domain Eukaryota; kingdom Metazoa; phylum Chordata; class Actinopteri; order Cypriniformes; family Botiidae; genus Botia; species Botia almorhae. The sequence goes on from JAZGTJ010014267.1 coordinate 10,358, forward strand.
TGGCCGTGTGTCAGACGGAGCTGAAATAATAGTGAACGTTTTCATTTTAACTTCTTACAGTGTATCGGTCGTCTGTGAGTGTTTAATGTACAGAGAAATTAGTGTTTAATGTAGCAGTAAAGCAAGAGAAAAACAGGAGAGAAGACTGGCAGTCCTAAATTTACTGACAAGAATCTGGGAATGTTATTTAATTTGAGAGGAGAGTCCGACACTTATATAAGGCGTTCTAGATGGGTCTCTCTTGGTGTGTTTGGTAATATTTTAATAACACAGCATATTAGATGTCCTCATAAATAATACAGCAGCATTATGCTTCTGAGACGCAAAAATAGCTTCAGATATCCTTGAGATCCCTGAAGAGTCAAAGAGAGAGAGAGAGAGAAAAAGAGATAGAATCCAGTGAAAAGAGGCAGGTGAGCAGAAGCTACATGAGTGTGCAGTAACAGCTCGAAGCTTTGCAGTCAGAACCTGTTAAACACACACTGCTTTTTTCTCTCTCTCTCTCTCTCACACACACACACACACACGCGCGCATGCACGCTGCCTTCAGGGATGCGAGGAAAGGCAGCAGCATCGCAACATTAACGAAAGGAGGACAAACACAAACAGCGTTGTGTTTGTGGACAGCTGCTCTGAGGTGAGTGTGTGAGGCAGGGAGGTTTTGTGTAGTCTGACAGGAAAGCTGCAGTGATAATGTGCTGAGCAACATGCGCTGCTGGAGAGCCAGAAACATCTGCAGATAATGGACAGAGTAACGAGCACATGAACAGGCTGGTTTTGGGAGGGTAAGGGAGCTGTTGTTATGCTAACTGATTTCCTCTGCCACTGTTGCATTCTGGAACTACAGGCTTGTGTTGGATTGTACAGGAAGTGCATGAATTTCTGTTTATTCAAATAATGAAATATATATTTTATTGTTTACTATTGTTTCTGGTATTTGCTGATCACGATAAAAACATTGTTAGTTTGGGATGAACCTTCAAATCACCTTCAAATCAATTAAATCTTTCTGTAGTGCTTCCAAACGTTCATCTGAGCTCCTGTATTGTCCTCCTCAGGGGACATTTTCTCCGGCTTGGACCATGAGCAATGACTCTGCCGTATGGAAGAACCTTACAGAACACCCCACAGTAAGTTCTTCAGACCCTCTTCTCTCCAGACCTGCACACAGAACATTCCCTGCTCTGTGTCCCTCATTAGATCCATCACAGCAAATGAGCTCCAACTGGAGAACTTTAAGTCACACTGAATCTGTGGCCACGGAGCATCAGAAGCCAGAATTACTGTCAGAAGCTTCACTTACAGGTACAAGCAGTGTCACTTAGAGAGAAATGAATAGTGGAAGTTCAGGGTGTGCTTTGCAGAAGAACACAATATTCTGCATCTTCTGTCCAAAGCTGATGTGACTTAAAACCACGCAGATCGAATGGCTTTGGCACTGATCTAGCTGATCTTCTCAGCACTAAAAATAAAGAGTCTTCAGCTTCAGGAGTTCTTCAGGGCTTTAGAAAGTTCTTGATGTTACTTTATAGGTTCTTGTTCTATTCTTTCTTTGGACATAAAAACAATGTTGAATTGAGAATGTGCACCGAGTCAGAGGGGGATTACCTCATTTACATAAACAATGGATTCTGGGTAATTAGCACCCTGTTGTGCTCCACCAATGAGAAACTGTATAATGTCAGAGGGAAATTGTACGGTGTTACATGTATGTACATGTAACCTGTGTTACATGTATGGTTTGTTAGCATTCTTTCCACTGTACACCTCTGTGGTTACATGGGTGAAGATGATAATTAACCAGGTGGTGAGGTGAAAGGTACTGTGTGCTTCTGTGCTTTGATGTCTTTGTGGAAGGAGCCCTCTGTCTTATCCAGCCTCATCTCTGTAGCTTATATCTCCACCTCCTTCCAACCTTGCCTTCATTGTAGTTAAGACAACTTAGTCACTATGGGGGCCAATTTTGAACAAAGGGCTTTCATGAACTGTCTCTGACTTATGTAAGATCCTGCAAATTTATACGATGTAAAAAAGTGACAACATGCAGCTGTATCTATTTTTACTTTGTGTAACCTTAAAAACGTTTAATCTCAGTGAAAAAAACACCTAATTCAGATTCTGCTACATTTAGCTACTTAGTTAAGTCTGAATTTTGGGTATTTGACACAGGTGGATGGCCAGCATGTGTGTTTTTTTACAAAAATATGAAAAAGTAGAGTTAAGACATACTTTCTGTCAGTTCTAGAGTTTCAGCCCTTTACAGAACTGGAGCAGTTTGGAACATCTCTCCTGAAGTCATGAGATTTTACTCAGAACGGAAATTTCCTGTTAAGAATCTATTGTGATTACACAATCATGTGTGAAACCTCCAGACTCACTGTCCGTTCTCTGGTGTGTGTCCAGGAGGTCCCCCTGTCATCAGGGACACAGAATGACTATCTTCTCCTGCTGGTTCTCTTGTCCATCTTCGTGGGGGGAACGCTGGTCCTGCTCTCTGTTCTTCTGATTGTGTGTCGCTGCTGTTGTGAAGGAGACAGACGCCATGTGTGGTAAGAGGAGCAGCCCTCTGAAACGCAGAGGTTCATTCTGAATAAACTGATGTGAAACTGAAGAATCAGAGTCACTGTATTTCTCAGTATCAGGCGAGGGGTGTGGAGTCTGTCTGCTCATCAGCCAGCCTGGAGGAGTGAAAACACTCACACAAATGACAAACATAATGAGATCTCATACCAGCCATAAATCCTTGCTGGCAGAGTGCACTCAACACACACACACACACACACACACACACACACACACACAGCGCTAGCATACACTGTGAGAAGAGGACTTCATTACCATGCAATACATTATGACAAATGAAACTCTATTGTTGTAATAAAGCCAGTGTCATTATTGTCACTGTTAAGTGTAATTTGTTTCGATTTGCTGCTTGCTAATTGGTTGCTGGTGGTGTAAGGGGGAGGGGCTACTCTCATCTAGAGAGAATCTGATTGCACAGAAATATGGGTAGTGCAGGATGAGTCATCAGTATTTTTGCTCTGTTTTCACAGAAGAATACGCCAGTCAAAACATTTCAAAACGCTTATATAGGTTTAAGAAACAAGCATTTCATGGCTGAAAGTCCAGAGACATCCGTCTCTGTTTCTCAGCTGTTGTTCAGCATATTTGAGGACTATGTATGTATATGAATGACATACATTTGACATATGACATTTGTTTGCATTGCAGGTTCATTCTTTGCCTCAGGGCCAGTGATGATGCTGGGAAAAGTAACACACCCTATATTGAGGAGTCGCAGCCAGTGCACGGTAATAGAACCCAATGCACAATCACGACACATTTGTACAGTAAAAACTGAATTACATTCACATTTAAGCACATCATTAATACATCAAGACTATAATACATAAATACTGCAACTGAAGGCATTATGCGAAATGAGTAAATAAATCATCTCCACAGAGATTACAATTCGCATCGATGAGTCAGACTGTCTGTCGGCAGCGAGCTCCCACGACGTGGAGACGGACCGCTTCTTGTCCACGGGCACCACCGGCCGGCGCGTCTCCTTCAACGAAGCGGCGCTCTTTGACCACAGCAAGAAGACACAGGAGAAAGGTCGAAGGTCAGCCATCCACTCACACCACATTGAATTGATGTGGAACGTGCACAGATTCAGTCAGGCTGTTTCGTGACCTGTCTCGGCTCTCTGTGACCTCAGGTACACGCTGACGGAGGGCGACTTTCATCATTTAAAGAATGCGCGGCTCACACACCTGCAGCTGCCCCCCCCCGCCCTGCAGATACTCACCATCCACGAGTGCGAGCCACCCGAGAACAGCGTTGCCATGACAACACAACCTGCCGTCAAATCCAGCCTGTCCATCTTTCAGGTGAAAGCATTTCTGT
>JAZGTJ010014269.1:0-14266 GCA_036877575.1 Botia almorhae
GTGTTTGGTTTCCACAGTAACCACGCAGCCCTGCCAGAACGTGCAGGATGATTCTGAGGGTCTGAGTAGTGACTCATAAGCTTTAAGTAGCTTTGGGGAAGCACTGTTTACACTTATCTTGGTAAGAATATCTTATGTCCAGATTGAAACGGGATCATTGATCATTTTATTTGTTTGAGTTAATATTGATATGACTTTACATTCTTCACAGGAAGAATGTTTTAGAACACACATTTAAAATGGTAATTTTTAATGTCCACAAAGAACATTTTATTCTCTAGTTCTTTATATAGTGGTGCAGTGGTGCTTCTAAAATTGCATAACGTTACCGGGCAGACAGCTGATATAGCTAAAAATGCACAATGCATGCTAAGCTAGGGCTTAGTCACCAAGAAGAAGCTACTTGAGAATTAGTTTATTTTAAAATTCACAATATTTAGAGTTTGCTTTTGGGTTAATCTCTGTATGATTTACTGCACCTATTGCATATGAAAATTATGCATGGAACTTATAGAAAGGGGCTTGTTTTAAAATAATTACTCGCACACTTTAATTACAGTTTAGAGTCAGACNGGGGGTCATGTAACAGACACTGATCACAAAGTTTGGCAGCCAGGATATGAAAGTTGAATGTGTGTGTATGTGTGTGTGTGTTTGCGCATCTGTTTGTACATGTTGTCAGTGTACACATGCTTGCGGCCTCTGATTGCTGGTTCTGGATAAAACCATTTGTCTGTTGTGGGTATTAGCAGACAGAAGACTGTATTCTGTGTGTGTGTGTGTGTGTGTGTGTGTGCGCGTGCGCGTGTGCGCCTCACTGTCTGAACTTTCTAGACAGGTGCAGTATGGGAGTGTGTGATCTGTGGGCTCATATGTGGAAAGGTTACAGCTGCATTCAAAGACATGAATCATGTCTTTCAGTTTATTCTGAAAGAGCAACATGTACCTTTTATTTCAAATGTTGCAAATCTCTTGTTCATTTAGACAATACAGCTGTTGTTACAATACAGCTTCATGTCGGTCGGTATAGATGTTATTGAAACTCATTTGTTGTACCGGTGTGTCTTGCACAAAAAGTGTTTATTACTTTTTAATAACATATCAACTTGCTCTTCATTAGTAGAAACTTTGGTTTAATGTCTGCTGACTCTACACTTATTTTGCCGCCCATTCAGTAATGTTTCACTATTTGTACAGTGATTAGAACGTACGCGTGACATATTTAAAACATTATTCATATTCTTAGTTCAAATACACATACCGGCACCCAAAGGAAGTCTTGAAGATAAGAGTGATCTCACCGATAAGTGTAAAAATTAACCACATCTCGTCTGCATGTCACCCACATGCTCTTTCTGTGCGGTTACAAGAATTACTCACTCTTGTTTGACTAGTATTAAGGTGTGTGGTGAGGGACACCTTCATACCTGTAATCTGATGTTTCTTATGGTGCCTGTAGCTTAAAAATAGCTATATATACATTTTAATCAGTTTCACACTTTGAGTTATAGGAAATCCAATCAGAACTTTAGAGTATTCAGATATAGTTAAAAAGAATTTATAGATAATTTTAGCGACCTAATTTTACAACAGTTGTGTGAACTTGATTCTTATCAACATTCGTTGCTTTAGGCCAAACAGCACAAACAGGAGACATTTGGCATCTTTTAAACTGAAATAAAATAATGACTGGTAAGTCATTTCCTGCCCCTCCCCCACCTGTTGAATATTTGCCCTTGACTGGCTTACCTGTTATCCACACTGGTGCAAAGTTACTATTGTATTAATCTGACCTCAGACACCCTAACAAAGACACTCCACCCTGCCAACTGCAGCTCAGCTAATGTTTGTGTGTGGTGTGGGGTTTTATCTGTCTATGATTTAAAAATCATTATGGTAGCTTATTAAATGTGATATGCTTATAAAATAGTACCAGAAAGTACCATGTTTTTTGGGAATGTACAATGGTATTCTTTAAAGTGTATGTGAATACCATGGTTCGTGAATATGGTAATAATTCAGTGTCGTGGTATTTCAAATACCATGATAATTCAATCAAGGTTGTCACAATACCATGGTACCTCCACAGTATGTTTTGAAAGGCTAATCTGCAAGTGTTGCTACATCTTGTATGTCTTTTAGCTGGAGCGTGTTCGAACAGGGCCAGTGTAGTTCTTGGGTAATTTAAGCAAAAGTTCCTGAGAAGTATTTCCAAATTTTCAGTGTTTTCCATCATTCTCAGGCTTTATCAGTTAAAACATGGCAAAAAAATATTTATCGCATGCTGGCTGTAAGCTTCCTGCAAACTCACACATGCCGCATTTATGGTTTTGCCATATGTGTGTAAAATTGTACACTACTATAAAAAATGTGTTTTTATGTGATATTTAAAATGCCAAGTAACAGAGAACATTGATTCAGTGTTAGTTTAAGAATGTCCTGCCTTAAAAAAACAAAAGATTCTTTTCTGTTTTTCTCTCCTTTTAACTCTCTCTCACACTCATGTCTCTGTATCAACTTTAACAAGCACCTGTATGAAAAAGCATTACATTCACCACAGCGTAATCTTAATAGAACCCCTTCTCTCATTTCTCATTGAAGAACTTTTGTGTGATCACTGCCTCAGGACACTTCTGTGCTTCCCTCATGACCTCACTGACGGCCAACTGTCCCAAACATATCATGTTAAAGGAATCGTTTACCCAGAAATAAAGATCGTGTCATGTTTACTTACCCTGATGAGCAAATAATAACGTAAAAATTGACAATTGTAATTATATTTTTGGATGAACTGTGTTTTTAAAAAGGACTTCTGTTCCACTTTTGTTGAAGGTTTTATTAGAATATAGATACTGACAGACTTTTTTTGCCTGAATCCAGAGATAGTAAAATAATGAAACAGCTGGTTTTAAATGTATTGTAAATCAATTAAGTGGTTCTCACTTTTTCAAAGGAGTGATAGAAAAAAACGATAATCCATATTTTTGCAGGCATGTAAATTTTACATTATTAGCATTATTATTGGCCGTAGTAGAATTTGCTGTGAGTAGAATTTGCTGTGATGCTATTGAAAATAAGGTAGACGCAAATAGAGGTGATCCACATTGTTTTGTGCTACACTGAATGTGTGTAAATGTGGAATACAGAGCATATTTAAGATTAATTCGAAACCGAAGTGGTCCTGAGATCTCTGATGGGCAAAATGATTTAAATTGATGGGCAAATAAACTCTTGCACACTCGCCTAGACACGTACACATATTTGGTTTGATACACACCCACTTCATTACTTCTCAGTTCCGTATTTAAGTCGTTTTATTGTTAAAATGTTGGAAGTACAAAGCGCGCACACATCCACACTTTCTCCTGCATACACATGCAGTTCCATTTGGTTGTGGTTGATTCTCTGAGACCTGTGGACAGACTGACTCATTCAGTTTGTTATGTAATGGTCGTCTATGGCCTCTAAAGATCAAACTTGTTTTTCATTTGCAAGTAATTTGCTGTGAATTCAGAGCTAACCTGTGTATAGAGTTCTGTTATAATGACCTTTCGCTCGTTGCTTTCAACGAAACGCAACAGTGTAGTTCCATTATGCTACTTTAAACCGTTGTTGAAAGACAGTCCATTAAAGGCTGTGTAAGGGGGAGGAGATGGAAAAATAAATGGGATAAATCATAATGCTCATAGCAACTGTAGGTATGGAAGCCACGCCTACCAGTTAAAAGAGCCAATCATGCCTGTTTTGTTCGAACGCAACATGTATGCGCCTAAGTTGTACCCAGCTAACAGGAAACGTTCTTAGAATGTTGGCTAAAGTTTTTTAAAAGTTCTTTTAGTTATTAAAAAGGTTCTTGCAGAAGCATTAGTAGAATTATTTACTTTATAGATCCTATATATCAAAAACATTTTCTTATTTTAACATTCTTATTTAAACAAAGTTGTCAAGTTCTTTGTGAAAACCTTACAGAAATAAAAATGTTGGATAACATTTATAAAACCAAGCAATAACGTTAATAACGTCTAATGTTCTAGAACATTTAAAATAACATTGTCAGCATGTTTGTTACTAACTGAAACATTAGGAAAATGTTCTTACAACATAAAATTGTTAGCTGGTCTGAAAATACTTGGATTATTGCCTTTGTAGAAAATAGCTGCCTGGGGTGTTACAAAGACGGTTTGTGATAAACAAAGCCAAGCTGTGTGTTTTTGTGTCTAGTGTCAAGTATGTGTCTAGTTGATCAACATACTTCTGACAGTTTAAATTAAACGAGAACGGGCCAAAACGTTTGTAGTGTCATGAAAGCTTTTTTGGTAGTTTTATTGCACCAAATTCCCAAAAACTGTTCAACGAATCTGTGTGGTTATGAAAGACAAAGGAGACAGAGTCACATGGCCATGCCATGTGACTCATAGCCTGAGCTGATGTTGCCCTTTGCCAGATCCAAACCACACATAATGAGGAACACTGGAATAGTACACACACACACTCATTAATAGACACTATCCCCTTACCATTCTAAACCAAAGGCAGCTGCATACATGCAAGAATTATATGCAAACGGCCGGAGATGACAGTTAGAGGCATCTGGTTATGTTTATTCTGTTGAAAACTCAGTGGTAAACTGTTTATATCACGAAGGCAGAGATCCTCAAATGCGTTATGAGATTGCAGTATGTTAGACAGGGCTTGTATAAGGGAGGAGCGGGTTACTGTAATTGGTGTTCTGGTGGCGTGTACGGGCGTAAGGGAGAGAGTGAGTCACCATCCACAGCTCCTAAACTCAAAGCTGCCACGCTGGCAGGGCCTCACTATATTCTCAATGTTACAAAACTTTTTACTGATGCATATTGCACAGGTAGATTACGCTAGGATTTAGCATAATGCCTAAAGTCTTCTGCTCCGGTCTGAAAGCACAGACAAGTTTGGCATTGTAGAAATGGTGCCCAGTTGTTGTGCAACTGTGTCAGACTCGACTGTAGCACAGCTGCAATGCAATTTGTACTCTTTTGTGCCAAAACTATCATTGAAATATCGGCTGTCTCATTGTGCACCCATTTTTGCTCTTTAGCCTGGCCAGTCAGAAATATTAATTAAATGATAGAACTGTATGTTCCTATAGGGAAATTCTTTTGCCATTTGTCATGTGCCAGTGAATCAGAGAGAGGGAATAATATCCTTTTTGTTTTCAGTTGTTAGCCTAAAGACACGCCCTAAAGACCACACCTTTCAGATCCACCAATGAGATTTAGAAGAATTCTGCCATTAAATTCTGCTATTACCCTGGTTTATTTGGAACAGGTCATGGGTCCTGCTGATGTGTCTTCCACACAGAAATGCTGAATATGTGATCATATTTTTCTGGTTTGTCTGGTTTATTTTTTGTTTAATGAGCATAATTTTAAGCAAATAAATACTTCGTAAGCTCAGCTGTATCTTTATGATCTGTGAGAATATAAAGGCTCTGTGTGTTTGTGTCAGCTTGTCTCGCCCTTTGATGTTTATATGGGATTTGATTTTGAAAATTACACAGCCATCAGGAACAGTGTCATCTATCAGAGTTATCTGTGTATATCAAATTACAGATACTGTTGTACAAATACTCAAGGCCCTCATGAACTAACTTCTTTCATAAACCAATGCATTTCCTATGAGCAAAAACATGTATTCTTTATGCAGCTGAAATTGCTGTGTCTAGGAAGCATTAAAGCTGTTTGTAAAACACACTTTACACATGGTGCTACAGCAGGATTTTCCCTAAAGCTGCACTGAAATGATGTGTGTTATGAAAAATACAAATGACTATGACTTGACTTGAAACAGGAAGTTGGGCGAGACATTAAAAACTTTGTCCCCCCATTTTTAAAAATAGACAATAGCCTTCAGTTTACATCACAGCCATAAACATTTGCTTGTTGCTAGACAAGAGTGAGTGGTGTAGGGGGAAGGGGCATTGTCATTCTACAGAGAATTTGTAGTGAATAAAATGAGTAAGTACAGTATGAGTCATCAGTATTTTGGTCTCTATTTTTAGAGTAGAGAGGCTATAGATTTTAAATGCATATATCTGGTCAAAGTGAATTTTGTCCGTATTTAGGGGTACACAAGTATACAGATGACCACAAAACAGAAGGACAAATGCTAAACCAAACATTTACAACCAAGTATGTGTAAAATAGATTATATGTTTGTCTTCTATTACTATAGTAGATATATAGTAATTTATAGTAGTATATTAGATTATATAGTAGATTTTATGTCTATAACAGGTTATGCTTAGTTAAATCTTCCTCATCCGAACAACTACTATGTGTAAATGTTCCAAAAATGTGTCTTTATAGAATTTTGACATTTTTCCTACATTAAGAACTTATTGATTTGTTGCAGTGTGCTAATTCTGGTTCTGCCACAGTCTTTTCAGAGCTATTTTCAGTTTGTTTATTTAAGAATACGACCCTGTTATAAGTTTTCTTCTTGACCGTATGTTTTTCCTTCTGTTCCACTCGGTTTCCATGGAGACTTTATGGACAGACTGTAGCTGGTAAGAGTGAGTCAGAATCATCTCAACAGTTAAAAGGGAAATGTTTATTCTTTGACTGGTGGGGAAAATGGGGAACCCCTGTATGAGATGTTTCTGTTTTAAGATTGACTCACATGTGTGTGCCACTCATTCAGACCCAGTGGAAAGTAGAAGTGTCGGTCACGTTTACGTCAAAAGCAGTGAAATGCTGTATTGTAATGTGGTATGAGAAAGGGGTGGAGCTTTGTGATATATGATTGGGCCAATCTGTTTTACTCTATAATTTAACCCAGAAACAAGCTGAAATGAATTTTTCACTGATTTGAATATTACGGGACTTTTTTAATTTAAGGAAAAAGCGACTTCAAAGGGTTAGTTCATCCAAAAATGACAATTCTGTCCCCCAAGTATTGATGTAGCCCAAGGTTGAACAGATCCCCTAACAATTTTCAGTTCTAGCTGAACTCACATGCACAGACTGATGTTTTAAAAGTTCAGTTATAAAATCATACATCAGTCATTAAAGTCAATAATTTTGTACCTGAAGTCAAATAAACATTTGGAATTCTGGGTAAATTAAGTCATAAATAGAATATGATGATTGTTTTTGTTTAAGCTGAAAGAAAAAAGGGGGAATTTAACTAGCTCAAGATTAATGGAGTGTCGCTTGTCAGATTGTATGGTTTTACGATGTGCTTTTTATGGTTTTACAAAGTGCTTTTGATGAACGCCTGCAGTCATTTCCCCTCAAAACCTCCAGATGTTGCAGGTGACAGATGTCTATTTCAGCCTGGTACTGTTTACAACAAGCATTGTCGCAGAATTGCCCAAATACAGTGTTAGAAAAACTTCAGAGAATGTGGTCATGAGCAAAACTGCAGTTTTTGCACAACCTGCTGTTGTGCAGGACATTAGCTGGGCATGTGCGTACAGGTTTTGCTATACTGGTGAAGGCCATTTGTTGAAAAGGTCTTTACAAATATATTATGTTTGACTGTAAATCTATGTCAACAGGTTTATATGAGGGTGAAGTTTAAGGGTAGGTAGTGTGTAGATTTGTAGACAGGCTTTAAAGTGTGTTTTTGGACTCATGAGTACATAACAATGAATGGCTGTCAGTTTTATTTACACTTCAGGTTTTGTGTATGGCATGTGATGCTTGTGGGTTTCAACTGAATTGTGTGGCTGCAGTGTTTTGGCTACACTCAGTTCATAGTAACCGTGGTTGTTGGGGAAACCCCGTTTTTCACTTTTTTGTCATTCTTTGTCAATTTTCACCTCAGAGATGGAAACTCCATCATAGTCACTCAATTCATAGTTTCACCTTTAGTTATATGACCCAGCCAGTTCGCCATGGTAACCGTGTAGCAAACATTTAGAGGGAGTTTTGTTTGGGGGGTCTCATTTTCGTCACAGAAGACAAAGATAGCTGTGATTCGCAGAGGAGCTGGAGGCTGAGCTGATACATTCCTCTCCTCCTCTCTCTCTCTCTCTCTCTCTTTCCACATTTTTCTCTCTGTTTCTCTCTCTCTCTCTCTGTCTCTTTCTCCTTCACCAGTTTCATTGTGCCTGAAATGTTTCCAGTGGTTTCACGATGCCAAGGCCAAACCCTTTTCCTTTCTCTCACACACATACAACCCAGCACACAAACTACACACTTTTAATGAAAACTTACTGGAATTGATGCTTTTATTGAAGAGTTCTGTGTAATAAGGACCCTAGCTTGCCAAAAGCTGTAAGTGTAGAAACTCTGTTGAGTTTTAGCTAGCATTATATAACTCCCATTATTCAAAGCCTTTGTTGAACAGAATATTCTATTTGTGATGTAAACTTTGACCAGTCCTGTGCAAACAACACGTTCCAGTCAGCCACAAAGAGAATGTGACATTAACACATGTTTTATCCTATTGTCTACTTTTAAGAGCCTCTGGTTAATTTGACTTCCTGTGAATGGATCCTGGGGATGCTGGAAACTAAGCAAACACATTAAATACAGTGGCGGAAAAAAATGAAACCCAAGATAATTCAAGATAATAGAAAGGAAATTAAACCAAATAAGGAAACAAGCTGTTGACGTAAATGTAGCTGTAAACACAGAGTCACTAGTTAAAACAAACATATCTATTAAACATTTGGACCACACAAGACTCATCAATTTCTGCTGCAGCTGGAGAATTGTTAAGGTCTGCTAGATATTATGTAATGAAGTATAAAATAAAACAAATATGCATGTAGTGCTGACAGGAATGAGCTTGTTTCTGATTACTAAACAGAAGAGTACAGTGTTCCAGTGCACAGTGAGCTTATGTTTCTGCTTGCATGTTGTCTGAATAACAGTAGCACATTCTCCAGTCTCAATATATCCATTTAAACAACAACTACATTTTTTTCACATAAACACTGTGTCCCACTGAGAAAAGTTGTTATCTTTAATGTAAGACTTTAGGCTTGACCTCAGAGACTTCCCTTACATACTTTAAACTGAATTTTCCTGTGCGATAATATTGTTTTTCTATATTTTGCATAAAATGCTAGTGGCGTAAATACAATTTTAATATCCAGGTCTTCAGAAGTGTTGTTCTTTGAAGTACGACAACTTTCACATACTAATGTACACATTTATGTACTGTATGTGTGTATGTAGGAAGTAACCTAATAAGGGTGTCTTACTAAATCCCTCTGCTTTTGAGCACTTTAAATTACACACGGCTGACCGGGGGAGCATATTTCTACAATAGCAGCAGTAACTGAAAACCTTTACTTTTGTATGTGCTACATCCACACTGCTAGCTGTTAACATTAGTATTAAATGTCAGAGATGACTTCTGAGTCGGCGCAGAGCGACATAAACAAAAACACGGAGTGCGCTTTGAACGGTTTCCAGCCTTGTGAGACTTCTATTGACAGTATTATTGGCTGGAAAAACTGTGTCCTAACCGAGCCTGTGTTGTTTTGAATGGGAAGTTGGTTGAATTCCTTCTCTCAGGAAGCAGGTATCATGGGATTGCTTCACAAACACACCTCTGCTGAGAACACAGCAGAACACAGTGTAAAGTGAGTTTGTTCCAGCAGGTTGTAGTTTAAAGTCATTGTTGTAATGCAATACACAGCTGTGTTTAAAGATGATGTAATTATATATAATTTAAGGTTAATTTATGCATAGGCAGCTTTATTTTAGTCAATTTTATTGTAGATTGATTTCCCCACGAAGTACAAAACTTTATCTCTGTGGGATTCAAAAACATTGATCTGTTTGTTTGCGCATCCCAACCAGCCAAAGATAGTGACAATGTCTCAACCAATGGCGTGAGATTGGAGAAGAAATATTTATTTTTCGACCAATGGCAGATGTGTTTAAGGATAATTTCAGGGCACACACACAGAGTTGTTTACAATCTAATCTGGAAGGAGTTGTGTAAGTGAGCACTGTGGTAGAGTTTAAATGTCTGGTCGTAATTATGAGCAGCAGCTGTTTCACCAGCCCTTTGAAATGTGATCTGGGCAGAAGAGAAGACCTGCATGTCGGTATAAGTGTGTCTGTGTGCTAAATTGATGCTTAACGAGATGTTTGCAAAGAAAAAAAAAAATTAAAAAGACAACTCCAATTTACGTGGCTTTTTCTGCCATTTAGAACATAATAGTTGGACCATATTAGTAGTTATCTGCTGTATTAAAACAGCCAGTCGATCTTTATTTCACTGATTTGTTTACCAAAACACTCCACTGTTCAGTGTTATATTAGGATTTTGTGTGGTTCTTTTTGTGGTTTGGGCTGAACAAGCCTGCAGTCTTGCACATGTGGTTTAAATTCACCGCTGGATGTTCAAATCCTGCTCTGTTGTTTTTTTTAAGAGAGGTTCCTAAGGGTTATTGTTTGCAGATTTTAAAGCGCTCAAGTTTTGGTACAAAATGTGCCCAGGCAAAGTTCTAAGCAGGCGAATGTTAACATGCATTGGACTGATTATCCAAAATTTGTTGCGTGCCAGACATTTAGTTACATTAAAATTAGTTTCATATTGTACTGTCTTGGATCAGTTCTGACACACAAAAATTGGATCCAGTCCTCTATTGTGGGGCTTTATGCAGACCCATGGCGCCACATTAGAACAGTTCCACCAACGTGACTCAGATGTTCTGAAATAAGAGACTTTCTAATCGTACTGGAACATGCATGAATGAGTATAATGATCTACCTATAATAATCTACCTTGTACTTCTGTGTGTCTGGATGAAATGATGTTCTAACTCTGTCTCTTTATGTTTGCAACTGTAGGAACAGTAAAAAAGAGGCGGATCTTGAATCGGCATTAGCCAGGCTGAAGGATCTGGAAGCTCTGCTGAACTCCAAGGACGCTTCCCTCTCCACTGCACTTAGCGAGAAAAGGTCACTGGAGGTGGAAGTCAGAGATCTGAAAGCTCAACTGGCCAAGGTGATAAGCTTCTGCAAAACGTCAAATTTAAGGGTGCTGTGGTGTAGTGGTTAAACAAATGGCCTAGAAACCGATAGGTTGCAGGTTCAAATCCCAATGCAAAAGCAATACAAGAAACATAATTAGGATTGTAGTGTAAAAAGATGTTAAAAATAAAAGACTACGTGTGTTGCAGCTGGAGGGAAGTCTCAGTGATGCTAAGAAGCAACTACAAGATGAAATGCTAAGACGTGTCGATGCCGAGAACCGAATCCAGACCCTGAAGGAGGAGCTAGAGTTCCAGAAGAACATCTATTCAGAGGTCTCGCACATAAACGCCCACCTAAATATTTCCATATTTACATGTGCATTCTGTCAGACTATCAGTGCGAAGTTCTAAGGTCCTGTGGTATGATGTTGTTATACAGGAGCTCCGCGAGTCCAAGCGCAGGCACGAGTCGCGTATGGTGGAGATCGACGGCGGACGTCACCCGGACTTTGAGAGTAAACTTGCGGAGGCTTTGATTGAACTCCGCAACCAGCATGAGGAGCAGCTTCGTATCTACAAAGACGAGATCGAGAAGACCTACGACGCTAAGGTAACAATCAAAGAAAGAACCAATAAACGTTGGAGGACTTGCATAAAGACTCTGATGTTCTGCTGCTCTAAATCCCCCCTCGAGACTTATTGTACACAAAAAACTGCTGCACCCTTTACTTATATTTGCAGACTGATATAGGGCCTGGAGCATTTGTCCGTTTTTTTTGCATACAATGTACAACTTGTCAATCTTCATGCTGTTGTGTGTGTGTGTAGCTGGAGAATGCTCGTCAGTCCGCAGACAGGAACAGTCATTTGGTGGGTGCCGCCCATGAGGAACTGCAGCAAACACGTGTGAGGCTGGAGGGCGTGACCTCGCAGCTCACCCAACTGCAGAAACAGGTACACACACGTGCATGCATGCAAATATTTATTGCAGTGCTTGCAGACAAACTCCTCAAATGCTTTTAATGCCTGTTTTTTGTACTGGTACAAAAAACAGGCATTAAAACAGGCATCGTTATACAAATGTTTGCACACCCAATTAATGCATTGATTGCATGCGTACACAAATCTCGCTGGTGAAATCTGATTGATTTGCCTTGTGTCAATGGCATGTTTGGGCTGATAGCTGTCTGCTCGTGAGGCAAAGATCCGCGAGCTAGAGGAGGCTCTGTCCAGAGAGAGGGACATCACGCGTCGTCGTATGGAAGAGAAGGAGAAAGAGATGGCTGAAATGAGACAACGCATGCAGCAACAGCTGGACGAGTACCAGGAACTCCTGGACATCAAACTTGCGCTGGACATGGAGATCAGTGCCTACAGGAAGCTGCTGGAGGGCGAGGAGGAGAGGTGAGAGGTCATTCACCGCACACGTGCAGAAAGATGTGTTTACAAATGCTACAAGTAAATGAATATACAAATCAACACTAGTTAAGAAAGAAGGGAGTCTTCTGTGTACAATATTCTTGTACATGTTTGCATTACAGCTGCTACAACTTTTATTTGACCAGTCTCTGGACTGCGTGGTTCTGATAGGTTGATCCTGCGGTCAAATATTAACACAACTGTATTCATTTGCTTTTAAACCTCTCTCTCTGTCTCTGTGTCTCTCTCTGTCTCTGTGTGTCTCTCTCTCTGTCTCTCTGTCTAGGCTGCGTCTTTCTCCGAGTCCCCCTCCTTTACACACCGTGTCTGTGACTCGCTCCTCTGGTTCTGGCACTCATACACGTCTGGTCCAGAGCACCACTGCTCGCACAGGGTCCAGCAGCTCTAAAAAACGACGTCTGAATGATAATGACAGCGATGCCTCTAGTGTGGTTGGCGGAACCGTCACTCGCACACGCGTTTCCCAGCAGGCCTCTGCCAGCGGCCGCGTAACTGTGGATGAAGTGGACATGGAGGGAAAATATGTCCGTCTTAGTAACAAATCTGACCAGGTGAGCAAAGAACATTAACCATGGGTATTGGCCAAAGCTGTAGCTCAATAGGTAGAGCATGCATGGTGCTTACAACACAAGGTCGTGGGTTCAATTCCCAGAGACCTTAAATATTTTTTTTTTGGCCAATGAAAGGAAAAAATAACTTAAGGAATTAAGTTTTTTTTAGTCATTGTTTATTAATGTTTTCTGTCCAGGATCAAACTCTGGGACACTGGCAGGTGAAGAGGCAGATTGGTTCTGGCACTCCTATTATGTTCAAGTTTCCACCAAAATTCACTCTGAAGGCGGGCCAGACTGTCACAGTGCGTAATGATTTTAAACCCTAACAGTTATCTTTCATTGTTTAAATTCCTGACACAACTCACTGTCTGTCTTTGCTGTCAGGTCTGGGCTGCAGGAGCTGGAGGAACCCATAACCCCCCCTCTGACCTGGTGTGGAAGACCCAGAACTCATGGGGCAGTGGGGATCTGTTCCAGACCACCCTGATCAGCGCCAGCGGAGAGGTGAGATAACACAGCAAGCCAACCAAGTCTGTTGATGCCTTTGTAGCTTAATCAACAGCTTATAAATATACATTTGATTTGATTTGAGGCAGCCTTAGCATTGGATTAACCAACCCTAAATAGCATATAAAAAAACAATGAACTGTGATTGGTCAGACGCTTCCTAAGTGGGCGGGTCTTGGCCAGAGAAAGCTGCAATGTGACACCTCATGCTTTTGGTGAAAGGTCTACCTGAGACAAGGCTGAGGTAATTCAGTGGGTTTCCTTTTATTCTGTATTTGTGTTTCTACAGGAAATGGCCATGAGGAAGGTCACACGCACTCTGTTCCAGGACGATGAAGATGATGATATGGTAAAATTAAACCACTTATTTTAAGATTGCTGATAAGTATGGCCTTTTAGGTTCTTAATGTTGTCTGTTACATAAGCACTCGTAATGAACATCATCTTTCTTAAACCAGCTTTGTACTTTGTTTATGGCTTAATGTGGGTTTTGCATGTGAGGTTTTTCTGCAATGACTCATAGCACTGAAATGAACCGAGGCCAGCCAGCCAGACAGACTTCATCTATAATAAGATTCGTGACCGTTCTCTCAGTTGCCTCTCTTCTGCTCGACTCGTTGTCGCCCCCTGCAGGCCGCCCACAGCACATGCGGGGAGAGTGAGTACAACCTGCGCAGTCGTACGGTGGTGTGCGGCTCTTGCGGGCAGCCGTCGGATAAAAACAGCAGCTGCATGACTTCCAGCTCTGGAGTGTCGAGCGCGTCTCGCTCCTTCACCAGTGGAGGGGGGCTGCCCGACGCCTTTGTGTCGCCCTCACACTTCATCGTGAGCAACGACAGACCCA
>JAZGTJ010014270.1:0-14266 GCA_036877575.1 Botia almorhae
TGATAATATCAACAGCTCTTAAACCTCAGTGACTGACCTCAAAGTAGAGGATGCATACACACAATACCTCTGTTACTGGAACAGTAATGCTTTCTGCTTCCTCAATCACCGCTGGCTCCTCTACAGGGGGTTCCACTGGGGCTTCTGGAGGGTCCTCTGCAGCCTTCACCACCTTCTCTGTAACACTGTCTGTAACTGGGACCTTTTTCACTGTTGGTTCTGCAGGACGAGCTTTGTCTGGAACTTCAATTGGTGCAACCACCGCCACAGGCATTTCAGTTGGAAACAGGGGGGGACACTTTGAGGTTTTAGGAACTGGAACCTGTGTGGTAACTGGAGCAGAGACTGCAGATACTCCTGGGGTCCCTTTTCCAGAAAAGGCATATTGCTCCTCTAAAGCCCTTCTTTGGGCCTGCTGCTCACAAACAGAAGAATGAGATGAGATCATTTAAAAAAATCACAATCAGCTTGTTATTACGTTTTTAAACGACTGATAACTTCAGTTGGTTGCATAATGGTTTTGGACGGGGCACAATTACAAAAAGAGCTTATATAAGTTGTACTTTGGCTGTCCAGTGCCAAAAATTAGCAGAATCCAATTGATTCAGACATGCCTAGTCAAGCAAGATAGACCAGTTAGCACCCCCCTGAACTCCGGATGGGGCTAAAAAGAATGGACAAAAATACTAATCACATCATAAAAGAGCTGCAATCGCTTTATAATCAGACACACCGCCTTATTAGCCAAGAGCAAAGGCTGGCCAGTGCAGTTTACATAGGCATCAAAAGAGTTTAAGCTCACATTGTGTGTGTATGGGCTGTACAGTACTCAGCACAGTTAAGACCAAATTATGCAACCATGTGTGAAGACCAGCATCAGCAATGACCACAGCTCTTACAGAAGCCAAAGAAGGCAAAACATGGGCTTGAATCCATGCAACAGGCCAGCTTAGTTCAAAGACACCATGCCACCACCACCAAGCTGTTAAAATTATAGCGGCAAAGCAAAACATCAAAACATCATAAACGGCCTGATGAGTTAGTATGCATCCTTATAACAAACTAAAAATGCCAAAACAACTTTTGCTTAAAGGTTCATTCTTACACAAACAGGAAAAGCCAGTTTGGATGATTGATCATGGGCCTACAAATGCGAACAGAAGGCCAGTGTAAATTAGAACAAGCAATAGACTCTTCTGTTACTTCTTGTGCTGGGTAGCAACAAACAATGTGTTGGAATGTGCTTGCCCCCAGTACTCTCACCATTTCCTATTTTACAGGGATGATTAGAGACCCTGAAAAGTGCCCAATTTAGGAAAGACTACGTCTGGGGGACTTAACAGCTAGAGAGATAAAAGATAACCCCTTCTATTTCTGTACTTGTGTGAATGGCAGGTCTGTTGATATGACTACATGCCAAAGGGTTTTAGAATGTTGAATAAGCATTAACTGGTTACATTGTCAGCAAAGCAATCAGGAAAGTGTGGCATTTCAAGAGACTTTTGTGACATCCACATAAAAAGGCTGCGGTAAAATTCAAACAAAGAGGCCAGTATTCATTTGCAAACACTGCGTGTTTAATTACGTCATTGGCCACAGAGGACAACTAATATCTAACAGAGTTGAGACAGCCAATATAGTGCACCATTCCTTAATGAGCAATGTAAACCAAATTACTTACTTAACTATATTTGATGAGGATATAATGAGGTTTGAATTTATATTAAAAATAATGGTCGCAAAGGTTTCTTCTGGTGGACTAATCCCTCATTAGTTCTTTGTCTATTGACCAACTGTCTCTGTAGGAATGTTCCCTAAAGCATGTTTGAAATCAGATTTGCCCAAGGGATGTGCCAACATCAACATAGTCCATATGAGTTTGAGGGTGGGATCAAAAGTTATGATTTGGTTTAGGTGGCTAAAACAATAAAAGGAGCCACATACACACACCCACAAAACGATCACAGTTTACTGACTACAACATGTTGACAAAAGCTAATTAAAGTGAGTGCTTTGGGAAGCAGAAAGGTGTTTTCAAAGTAAGAATGTATAAGAATGCATATTAGAATGTATAACCATGAGGAGGCTATACATTTAGAAAACTGTTATTATTTCAAGCGCTTATTTTATATCCGAGCAACAGGTGCTTCTTATTATGTACTTTGCAATAAGCTCTAAATCGCAACTGTACTGAACTAATACTTTTAATGTACATATGCTTTATTCACTACGGTGAAACCCTTAGCATGATTAATTTAAAAAAGCCAAACGTTACTAAAGCTACTAAGCGGGACACGGCTGCATCTCCGTTTTGGTTCCAACCTGACACACCCCCTGCTGTTAATGAAGCTGCTGCTGTACTTTGCGTGAAATAGCAAAATTATTTAAAACCTAAAAGTTCGCCATCAAGAAAAGAAACGATAAAAATAACTTCCTTACACCTTCTGTACTTTCTGCGGACTGATATTCCAATTGCCAGCACAAAGTACATAACATACCTATGACGACAGTTAGCCAAATGTAACTGCTTACCGTATACTCTAAAAATGTGTTATGCTACAATTTCGCAAACAACAATATAAAGCTCGTGCAAAGCCTGCATACAAACTACAATTAAGACAGAAACAAAGGAAAACAGCTGCACGCCACTTGTTAAACAAAATAACATTTTCCTTTGCATAACACAGAATCTTAATTAATCAAGAAAATATGCTTACCACCCTCCTCATTCGGCGCTTGTTCTTCTTTCTCTTGCTGGGCATGTTTACTGAGCAAAGCAGGAATGAAGGAGTAGATAAAGAGCGGAGCGGTCGCCGCTCTTTTAGACCGTTAATACAAGTCAGAATGACAATACCGTTCTATTTAAAGCCCCGTTGTTTTTCCCCATCTCTGTGTCTGCCTATAGGGGTTAGGAGCGCAGAGCACGGACTTTGGCATCGGTCTTAGTAATTATTATAAAGTGGGCTGACCCCATACCAGCTCTTTGTAAGATTGGCTGCATAACATTATTGCAATTCCTGGTCGAAAACATAAGTCATTTTAAGGAATGAATTACCTATGGATATTTTTCATAAGGGATTCTCCTAGCAATTAACATAGTGTCATCATTGCCTACAATCTGGATGGTACATACTTAAATTGTTAAAAGAAAATAATGGGTAAATGAAAAATCTATAAAGAACTGGCATAGCAAATACAAATGCTGATGTTTATAACTTGATATATAAATACAAAAGCTGACATAACAATACTAATAATGTTTTGCAGATAAACAATTTTACATGCTGGTTAGAATAGAATTTTTTAACCATAACTAACACTGGTATTATGCACATAGTATGAACATTCTTCAGTCTTTAAGCTTTTCTATCACCAACAATCACAATTCTCTGATCTGTGGTGCATACATGCTGGTTTTGAAAAGTCATTGTTAACCTAAAATGTCTCTGGCTATAATCAGATCACCTTTCTGTGAGCACAAACTGTAATATTGCCTTTTAACAACTGTTTTCAAATCGTAAAGAAATGTACCTTTACTCCAGTGTACTTAACAGTATACTTTAAATGTAATCTACCTAATCTTAAATTATCTATAAACACATCCACATATTTGTATAACGTATCCATTATGGGAAACACTCATACTGCCCTCCTCCAGGCACAACTATAACCTCACACACAATACTCTCAAGGACTGAAGAACTAGAGTTGAGCTGCAGATAGATTGGTTAAGTTACATAACTGGTGGACTGGGTAAAGACCAATAGTTGTCTATTAATGGTTCATTCTCCCTATACCATTTCCTCCAACACAATTATTTTACTATTCAGAACGTTAATTGGTCAATCTCAATTTTTTACATGGGTCGTTAATGGAACATGGATGCATTTTTGTTACAGGACTGAAATTTTAGAATGAAATAAATTAAAGAATTAATTATTTGGAAATTAAAGAATTAGCATAGACTGAATTGAAAGCCACACAACAATGTTAAAAAAAGGTTTTCTGAAAAAAAAATTTTCATGATAAAGTATAGAGAGTGGGGATATGCAACAAATGCTATTTTTAGTTTTTTAGGTAGTTTTACATGTTTTAAATTTAACATTTAAAATTTACAGTTAATGTGCAGACACTTTGCTTAATATTAAAATGTATTTTGGAGTCATGCATTTTTATACATATAATGCCCTGGGGACACAAATGTTATTGATTTAGTGAAATTAAGTGAAATGGCTGTTTTAAATCTAATCTGTCAGGCGTTTCATTTAAACACATCGCTTTTAATTGCGTTTAATTGTGCTGTAGGCGATGGATTTAGTTAAGTATTCATCTACTGATTGTCAGTTTGTAGGATTAGTACGTGTGTATTATGAATGCATTTTCATACATAAGCTTCTACACATCCGCCATGTTTTTTCTTAGACCAGTGATCAGCGCAAAAACAATTAATAATTTAACCACGAGGAATAAACCTATATCTCTTACACTGTAAGATATGCTAGGCTTACCGGTATTTTTAATTTCTTATAGAAATAAAACTACGGGCATTAGAAAGCACAGTCCGCCTAACACCACTTTGTTTCAGAAAGGAGAAAAATAATACAGGGTTTAGATGACGAAAGGTGAGTAAATGAAAATTAATTTTCATTTGGGTTCATCAATTCCTAAACCCATATGCTTGTTCTTAACTCACGGTAGCAGCGCTACCTGGTGGTAAAGCACGAGAACATCTCTTCCATAAACTGACTTCACAACTCGTTTGGCTTGAATGATGTCCTTTTTTTCTCTATGAAGTGAGAGGGTTTAGATGTAGTTACCATCTGTCCATCAGAGTTCATGTTTACAGTGTTACTGTGGTTCGGAACATGGATTTTAGGCCGACAGATGGGGGAAATAAACATTCATTATTAGTGGTACAATACATGTGTTTGTTAGATTAATAGTAAAATAAATCACATTAAAATTCATTTTATCCAAAGGTAATGAGAAAGTCCAGTCATAAATTCATAATGAGATTCTTCAAAGCCATTCATATTTCCGGTCTTAATAATTATACTATATTTCCATTAGGATAAATACTTAATAATTTGTTGAGGATCTGTAGCACGTTACTCCACCAGCTGCCGCTGTGTGTTATCACGAATCTGAGTTAAACAGCTTTGATATTATAGAAACAGAATACGTTGCCATTCAAGTTATTTCTTAAAAAGCTGTTTGATTCTCTCGCTAATGTTGCAGACAGTTTCGGAGACCTGTTAAAGAAAATAGAGACTCCGAACATGTATTTGATATTTCTTTGTGGAGCGTGCTAATAGTCTTTAATATCACGTTGATTATTTTCTTAACCGATTAAATATTACGATCTAAACGTAAACACTGAAAACCACAAACTTTATTTGTGGACTATTTGTGGACTATTTCCGGTCATAGTCAGTTTCAAAATAAAAGTTTTTATTCTGAATTAGGTGAGTTTTTACTGTAAGGGTAATTTAACCAAATATTACTATGGTGTTTATGTATAAATTATGAGCAACATAACAGATGGCAATTTTCGAGAATTGTCGTTGTTATCACGTTGTTATCACGATTAAATTCATTTTCCAGAAAATGCTATGAAATTCCAGAAATGTTATGTGGAACCTGCAGCGTTCTCTAAAATGCTGGGTTGATAGGTACAGTTGAAAAAAATGTCTGTCGTAACAAATGTATGGATTTGAGTTCGACCTAGTTGATACATAATAATAATGCAATGTATTTCTTTACATGTTGTATTGCAGTTTAAAATAAGATCTTTAGGTGGTGCTGTTAATACGCAGAAAACAACTAAGGTAACGTGATGCGGTAATGTCACGTAGAAAACTTATGCTGACAAGAACATGTATTTTAGCCATCACAAATTTTCAGGTTAATGGTCTTTATGGCAACATATAGTTTTGTATGATGTAATGATTTCATATTTTATAACTTTGAAATGTGTTTTATTTGCATATTAGCCAAGTGTAAGAAATGTACAATGGCATCTGATTTTAGATGACGCAATAAATAAACAATTAAAACAAAGTGCAACATGGTTGCAATATAGGGTTAAAAAAAGAAGACAATGGATATTTGCAAGGGTTTAAGTGAATGGACAGCACTCTTTTGCACGAGTGCTATCCCCTTAATGATTTTCGTGGTTAAGGCCCTGCTTGTTTGTAAACATTTAAACCTACTTTTAATGTCATTTCTCTAGCCCTCTGTTTTCTTTCCATTGCCTGAAAATGCATTAACTGAGTTTCTTTCATAGACCAAATGTTACATTTAACAGCTACTTGGCATCATGGGAATTAAGAGCAGCATATTTTATTTACATTAAAGAGCAACAGGAGTAAAAAACATGATGAATTCACGGTAGCCTGTATGAACACTGTATGAACCCCATCCCAGCCACTCTATGAGAAATGCTGTATAAGTGTGTAGAAATGACACTGGCTTGAGGTTTTCACAATGGTGTGTTTGCCATTGTCCTAATAAAGATTCATGGATAGAAGACACTTTTATCCAAAGTGTGTTAGAAATGAGGAACGCCAACAGTATTCATAGAACATGTGTTGAACATAAGCATGTTTGATGAGACATGGCAACTTTGTGTTGGAATTGCAGTCTTGCAGACATCGAGAGCATTTGTAAATAATTGCACAGCTAAATAATTTTCTTGGTTTATGTGAAACTGTAAGCTTGATATAGCCAATAACAGATGGTAAAAGGGGCCTGGAATCAGCTGCCAGTGTGCCAAACATGCACATTGCTTGGCAGGGGCAGTATAACTGGGCTGGCCATGCAGCCCCCTCCTGTCAGTATTAGACTATATGGCTTTCCTCTAAACAGCCCAAAGTTGAATATTAATGTAATGCCCAAGATGCTACTGTGTTTTGAGCTCATCCATGTTCAGGTACAATACTGCATCTGCTAATTTTCCAATAAATCATATAAATATATTAATATTAGTGAGCGTTTCCAAACCCAATAGGCTATACTCCATTGGGGGCTAGGTTTAGAGATGGACCTTCATGATTATAGCAAGATGGGTTAAGTGGCTGAAAACGGCCATAGTTTTTTTAAACACCCCCTGAACACCCATTTTAATTGTGTATGTCTTGTTCTCAGTAGTCTAATAGCTGCTTTCATATTAGAGAGAAAACACAGGTGCATATACAGAATCATATACAGAAGTCTTGCTTGTTGAATCACCCAACATACACAACTTCTTTGGCACTGGCACAGTTTTAAACAACGGTATCTACCTTATTTGTCTAATCCTTTGCGTTACTACCATGTTACTACCAACATTTGTTGTGTTTGATAGTGTAACATTATTGACTAAAATTAAATGCAATAAAAAAGTGCAAGTGACACATACATAAACACGTGCCTACACAGCACCTTGCATTCTTTAATGGGAGGAGCAAATGAGGATGGACAATGAATGAAAAATGACAATCACCCCCTTTATGACAGTGACATTGATTATACATTGAGTTGTATTTAGAATAATCACTTCAGATAACTCTGTTCGGAGCCTTTTCTCCTGCTCACTGAGTACTGCTTTATCAGGTTATCATTTTATTCCTGAATCAGTGGTAAATATGATTTAATGTATCTCAGTTTAGTTTAGCCTGTTCCTGCTATGACAAAATCTCACACAAATGTTCTATATTTTTACAACATTTATTGTGGAGGCAAAAGTTAATGTTGGTTCCACATTAAATTAAAATTACAAAGTGATTTGATTAACAATGACACCGTATTGAACCGTTAGGTCAATATTGATGGTTTAATATTCAACGGTTCAATATTCAACAGTTCAATATTTAACGGCTGCTTGCTATCTCAGAATAAATTACATTTTTCTTCTGATTTGAACAGAAATAAATTTGCTGTTATGTTCTGGCTCATATAATCTGTAAAAAGAAATATGTACTGACTCAATGGTGATATTAAAAAAATTTAAAAACATATCTCAAAGGAAAGAAAGATTAAGTCTCTGTGCCAACAAATCATGTCAAGTTTATTTATCAGGTTGCAAAGACATTTTTATAGAGTAATAAATCATGACATGCTATAAATACAATGAGATATTTAAAGATAGTTTTCTCTCTTTTTTACATAGATTTAATTAAATCTGCTTTAAAATATACACCAATAGATTTTATTAAGTATTTTAACAATACTTCACCCCAGTCTTTCTGGAGTTTTGTGTTCTTGATACAGCTTATCTTGCATAAAATGTGGATCTCCACTTATAGAAACCAAGTTTCATTTTTGTGTTATGACCCCCCCAACACGAATAATCTATTGATATTCTTCTATTGACTTTTATTGTTTGAATACACACCTAGTTATAAACACTGTAACTTAACCTTAACCCACAGTCTAACCATAAGCCAAATAGAAAGCTTTCTTCCTAATAGAAGGCTTATTTTTCTTTCTTTCTTCTTTCTTTTCTTTCTTTCTTTTTCTTATATAAAGCTTCTGTAACTTATTCTTTATTACACTTTTCTTTATTAAAAAAATATTCTTCTGCACAAAGAAGGGACCTTAACGAAGTTGCAAAAACATTGCTTATCGAAAGTGACTACGTTCTTTTGATGAAATATAGTTTAAGTGAAAACCTGACCCAGCAGAAACTCAGGGGTTAATGACGAACGATGAATGTAGCTCGTTCAGCCTCTAGAGAGTCTGTAAACGCGGTCCCGACTGAATGAACTCGCTGTCGCTTTTAGACGCTCATAGTGGAGGAAGAAACCCAGACGCGCAGGAGAGGAGAGATCTGTGCTGTTTATCAACAATACTATCGCTAAGTACTGCTGGGTAAGTGCCGTTTCACGTTAACTTTCATTCAGAAATGATTGAGTTTTAATAGAAAGACACCAAGAAGCGTATTTAAACAGTGACACGTAGCTTGATGGCAAAATGCCCTTACATTCGCAATGCCGGTTATAGTGTCTTACGGATACAGTCAACCCTTTCAATTTCACAGCCGACAGATTGCAACAGACGTGTTTTTAGAGGTTTTAGAAGTATGCGGTATATCTTGTTAATTCAACCGTGTAATCCTTAAGAGGTTAACTTAGATAATAGCGGTCCATCAGTCACCAGCACGTACAGACTGTTAACATTTTAATTACTGCAATCTTGTAACCAGACGTAATCTTCAGCAAAGTTTCAAATGAACTACAGTTATTGATATAAGTATATAAAAAGCTGTAAATCATAAATTAATGTATTCTTTAATTACTATAAGAAGCTTTTTCGTTTTTAACGTGGTTTTCATTGGATGTACAAAATCTAGGTAGATTAAAATCTCAAATTTGTAATGTAATTTAAAGTTCCTCAAACTCAAGTATGATTTTTGTCCCACACCTAACAGCAATAAAAGTTGCACAAATAATTTACAATGGTATAACTGTTTCTCTATGCATCTTTGCATATAGCTTTTTATGCATTTTGCGGAGAGAACATTCTGCATAGTTTAAAATGGTTGCAGCAGGTGAGAGGTTATTTTAGCATTATTTTAGCATGCAGTTTAGCATTTCATTAAGACTATAGTATAATATTTAGTCTCAAAGTATTTTAAAAGGTGTCTGTGAGATGACTGTGTTTGAAATATATTTGTGTTTTGTGATTTGATTCTCAACATTTTCCCAGAATGTTTTGCTCTTTGTTGATAACAAAATCAGAGGAAGATTTTCGTCTTTCATTTAGCCTCAATGTTATCCATACAAAAAGGTTCAGAGAATGTTTTTTTAATGGCTTTGTCATGCTGGTTATTTATTCAATGCCTGAGTTCCCAGAACAAGCACCATTTTATTGTTTTGTGTCTGACAACAAAGTTTTAAAATAACCAAATCTGTGTCTGTAAGGAATAATTAAGTACACTCTATAACTACGCCAAATATAGAATCCTTCTTGTAATATGATTTGACTAATTCAGTTTGACCCCGCTTCTGAGGATATTGATCCACTTGCAGTACTGGCAAGAATACAGTGCATTGTGCCAGCCATACACAGGCACAGGGAGAAAATCATTCTCATGAAAGTCAAGTGTGAGAGATATCTGCATGGAGTGTTTGGTCAGCGATTTCCCCAGAGCAGCGCTCATCTTTCATTGGCTCTATCAAGATTGCTGGATTAAAGATACTGTTATCTTATATTGCCGTCTAACCTCATTGCTGTTTGTGTCCGCAGTGTTTGGAGGTTTCTGTGGACAACCAGACCTTAACAAACAGGAGTTGCTGGTTTAAACCACAGAGGTGTGTGAAAGAACTGGAGATAAGCAAACAGCAGTTACTAGGTGAGGTGAATATCTTGTGTCTGTTTCAGAGAGGCTGCAGTTAGGCAGAAGAAAGAGTGGTGTCATTCGACTGTGACACCTGGAAAATTGATTATCTTTGGCTTCCACAATGTGACCGTTGGTGACGATTCCAAGAAGCACTGTTCACGGAGTCCAGACGGTACAGAAGATTGTGATCCAGTCTGTTTTCCATCTGTATAACATTTGTGCTCTAAAAATGTGTCATTAATCACAGCAGTGCTTAATGTTATTGGAGATCCTTAGAGGAATAAAACAAGCATAAAACAAGGAGTCAACCAGAACCAAGCCTGCTTTTCTTTTAAGTTTACCATACACCTCGTCTCAGCTACCAAGACAACAACACCAAGGAATCTCCTTTAAGAGTTTCAGAGCTAACATAGCAGAGGCAGAGAGGGAGTATAAGGAGGCAGAGAAGAGGAGGGTGGGCGGAGAGACTCAGATAGAATTGGCGCTCAAGTGCGAGTGAGCAAGTGAGCACATAGAGAGCAAGTGTCTGTTGTAAAGAGTCAAACCAAACAGAGGTTAGGACGAGCATCTGAGCCTCGCACTTGAGCGAAGGACCGAACAAATAGCTTTTTATCCGAGGAGCAACAGTTCAAAAGGACTCGTCAAAGGGAACCATAATTGAATATGGATTTCTAAGAGACCCACTGGGCAAGAACAGTTCTTACAGAAGGCCTAGTAGAAGTTGAAGATTTGCAATGGATTGATTTCAGAGGATTTGTTGTCAGTGTTGATTTGTCCTTCACTTTGTTGCTGTGGTTGGGTCTCTATCTGAGATTTACCCCCTCTAAACAGCAAGCCAACTGGTGAGAATACTAGTAAGGGTCAGTTCCAAGCTGGAATCTACAAGCTTTCTGGAGGAGGTCAGAGTTGAGTGGAGAGCATGGGGAAGTCAAACAGCAAGCTCAAACCAGAGGTGGTGGAGGAATTGACCAGGAAGACGTACTGTAAGTACTTTATAACACGTTATGTGTACGAGAAATACTGTTGCATTTATTGCTATTATTATATTTTTACAGTTTTCACAGTAATTATTATTGCTCTTTGCTTTCCTTTTTCTTATTTGTTAAATATCTCTGCAGGCTATTAAAAGCAATTCTTTTTTTCTTCTAATCTGCCATGGTTCAGCACATACACTTATAAATAAATGAGAAATATTGAGCTAGTTTGTTTTGAACATTAGAATGAAAATGTAAACAGCATTCAAGATCATTGCAGCTGATACATGTTTTTATAAGAAATCACAATTCCCATGGCATCACAAATTGTGATTAACAGAAAACATGGAGGTGAGCCTAATCGGTATGTTTTAAAGGCCCTCCAATTGGGACTCGAGCTTTATGAATATGCAAATTGGCAGATCTTGAAATCAGCAATCAGGTGGTTGCCCAGAGAGATATCTGAAAGTGGCTTGCGCACTGCCAGTGAAGCAGATTGGGTTTCCATGGATGCGAAGGCTATATATGTAAACACATGAGCTAAGTCTTTATTCTTAAACTAGTACAGTAAAAAGACAACAGTATCTGGAAGCGCTGAGGACACAAATCACTAAAGGCCATTATATAACTATGCGATAGCTATGTTAACATGAAATTCCTTGCTTGATTACTGACCATTTAAATGTGTTATTTTGTCACCACAAGCTATATTTAATGCACTGATTAAGAAACATGAATCAGGGGTATACTGGTAATTTGGATGTTAGGTTGCTGTGTTTTCTAATGGGTGACTTGTACCGTAGAATTAATACAAAATTAAACAACAAAATACATTTTTTAAATATTTATAATGTGATTACTGTCCTGTAAAAAATTATTTTCCTGTTTAAAAACTACTAAAATATTATTTAGCAAAAAGCTGATAATAGTTCCTCTGTTTTTTATTTAGAAATGATCAAACTCATGCAAACAAACCAAATGAGTAATGTCGATGCTAATACACAATGAACACATTAAAGCAGGCAGTGCTACTTTGAAGTCATGTAGATATAGAATGGGAACTGACAGCGAATGGCTTCCTAATAACGGTGTCCACTGTGTGTTGAGCTCTGTGGTGGGCGCTGCATGGAAAGGCGCTGGGCAGGAAATTGCAGCATGCAGGAAAATATGTGTCCATGCTGGAATGGGCATCATGGTTCTGTCATTCTTCCAAAGAATTGGAAATCTTTTTCTTTTTTCTTTCTTTCTTTCTTTCTTTCTTTCTTTCTTTCTTTCTTTCTTTCTTTCTTTCTTTCTCTCTCTCTCTCTCTCTCTCTCTCTCTCTCTGTTCTCAGTCTCTCTCTTCCATTTAATTGCCCCTCTGTGAGCATAGAATGAAATACTGTAATTAAGGTCTTATCAGTTCTGCCTTGCAAGGAAGGACATTGCATTTCTCATTTATACATGTAGCCCTCTACCTTCCCCTCTCTCGCTACTCAGCAGACCCTTATCTTTTTCCTCCTTTGTTGTTTTCCTCTCATCTCGGTTTGTAACCTTTATAAGTTTTTACTCTTATATTGCTCCATGTCTTTCAACTCTTTATGAGCTCAAGCTAGCTAAGATTCTGTTTTTTTACAAAAAGAAGTCTGCAGCATTTTAAAGTTTTTGGTTTAGGTTTTGGTGTGACATGTTTGAATCCATCAGATGCCAAACCAGAATCAAACGTTCAACCACAAACAAAGCAGCACAATACAAACAGTGAAAAGTTCTAGTGCTGTTATAAAAAAATATCAGCACTTTTGGAACACCGCTTCTCCAATCAAATTAGGGGACAGACAATATAAAAAAGAAAAGTTCCATGTAGAATCTATTATATGGATCTATTAGTACAGCGCGGGTAAAACATAACTAGGCATTAAAATGAAGTTCATATTTGTAATACAAATTTATTGAAACAAATTGTACATGTACTTTATTACATAGGAAAATGAAAGCATATCTTTAAATTTTAATGTAAGCACCAGAAAATGGCCGGTGATAGAATCTTCTGAAGGAAGTTGTTTGGAATATTGCTGAGAACTATTGGGATATTGGGATATTAGGATATTGCTCTTGCGGGCAATGCCTGTACTATTGATGCGGGAAATATTAAATCCTATTTACTATTTACACTGTTTTCATCATGACTCCAGTGATACTACTAGTTCTATAGCCAATTTTTAATGCCTAGTTACTTTTCACCCACCCTGTATATGCATCGTTATCCCTCAACTGTAACTTATTTGTTTCAATCTACAGTTACAGCCACCGTATCGCTGGTATGTTTATGTAAATTTAAGGCCAGCTTGATTTGTTTTACAGCTGTGGAGGGTGTGCTGCTGTGTGTATTACTCATGAGTGGGCTTCATGACTGGGTTTCACAGGTATTGAAGAGCGAAGGGAAGCGTGCATGAATACAGACTAGATGTCTTGTGTAGACAGAATACTCTCTATCCCCAGTGTTCCACTCTGCCATGAAGGTCCTGATCAAAAGCTTCTCATCCAGCATGCTGGCTCGCCTATTCAACATGCAGTGACAACGATTTGCCATGGCATTTATCTAAAAATATGTGGAATTGCTCTTCTGTTGTGTTATGTAACATTGTCTGAAGGCATTTTCATAGCAATCCTTGGATTATTTAATGGAGGTCATATATCTCTGTATTGATCGCAGCTACTGTAGGAGCTCTCTGGTGAGTTGTAGCCTCAAAGCAGTACAGCACTGGGCATTGAAGGATTGAATGATTTAATGAAATAAAAAGGCTTATAACACTGCCAGTTGAGTGGCATCCTACTAATATGTGAATTATTTGTCTGCTTCCTTTTAGAGAGAACGATATCCACTGAGAAACACATTAAAGTTGTGACCTTTCTGTTTTTGAGCAGATTTGCATACAATTGACCTTTACAGTTTGCTTGAGAATATCAGTGGCCATATAGTCTAAATGCGTTA
>JAZGTJ010014271.1:0-13360 GCA_036877575.1 Botia almorhae
ACAATGCACCTGTTCTCAAAGATAGAACAAACCATCATCATGATTACATGGCTTAATTCCTTTAATGTCAAAGCCACAACCTGCGCTGACAATTGATTGGTCTATTGAATCATTGACTATTTTTGATTGGCTTAGGTTGCACACTGTTGCTGTGGTTATAGTGTAACGTTAACGTAGACCAGTGCACAAACAGCTTTAAGCGGATAACAGGAAATGAATCAAACAATATGAGAAAGGGCCATAACAGATGCTCAGCTGCCATGAGTGTCTAAAACATGAGTGAATTACACATTCAATGTTCGCCTGGTCTTAGCAAAGCTGTTGGGTTCTAATAGCATCATATAATTCTACATAAAAATGATTATAACTTAATGTATTTAATGCAAAAATGTATACCTGTTTGAATATACATAGTTTGTTCATATCTAAATTTATATAAACTCATCATCCATTAAGCATTATATAACTATATTTACAGTAATTACAGTAATATGCAGTAATATGCATTTATTGCGGTCATACAGTGTTATTCCTCGTCATATCATCAGCTTGTCTACAGGCTGAAGAAAGTTGTGTTTTTCTCAGCCTGGTCCTGTTCAAAGTAGACGTTCACATCCTCTTTCTTTCAGGTCTGTCTCTGTTTCTCTCTCGGTTAACTGCAACCTCTCTCTGGGTCCATCGCCACTCTGTCTCCATGGTAACGGCTGCCAGGGCTGAACGGGCAGTTTTATGCGAGTCCAAACACAAGCGGGTACATGTGAGGGTATGGCCGGACACATGCAGAGCACAAAGACACTAAAGAGCTCTTCATAACAGAGATACCCCCGTCTTCTCTTGCGCTTTTCTCTCTGCTTCCTCTGAACACTGCCAAAAAGCTCAGGGACAGAAAGAGAGAGAGAGCGAGCAAAACCCAGAGAGAGAGAGAGAGAGAGAGAGAGCTGTGTCTGTCAGATTGCATGGGGTTGTAGGAGCGTCTTCATGCTGCATATACTGCAGAATAAGAATGTTAATGTGGGCAGACAGTGAAGGGAGATCATCTTCTTTATTGAAATGTCACTTGCTATTATAGCTGGACTAACTATCAATATCAACTGTATAATATTTTGATGGTATTTGAAATATATATTGTGATATGTACTTTGTTCTGAAATGGCCTAAAATGACAATTTTTGCAGACAACAGAGCCATCATTTAAACAGCTATTGTAGAAAATTAAATTCAAAACGTCTGAAAAACTAAAATACAGTTAATAATTCATTCTTGTCTATAAGCAAGGCATATTTTTAAACATTAATGAACACAAGAATGATACATAATTTTTCCTCATATGGACCAATATACAGTTGAAATATACACACTGTATTTATAACCTATACATGGCCCATTATTTATCGCCCAGCTCCTCTTAGAACATGGGTAAAACACTCTTGATTGGACCAGGTGATGGATACAGGCTCTTATTTATTTCACCCTTTCCCTGTTCACTCTCACACAATTATTCCTTGCTCTCTTCAATCTCTCCATCCACCTCAGTCCTCTCATTCTCTCTCTCTCTCTCTCTCTCTCTCTGTCGTGATCTATGACTTCATTTCCAGCAGGTTTTCTGCCAGAATAAGATTACAATCTGTGCAATTGAGCAGAAACTCGATGGATTTGGTCAGAAAAAGGGGAAGGTAAGAAAGGAACAGACGAGAAAAATATGTCTCTCTTTTTCCGCTCTCTCTAAAGTGGTAGTTGATTCTTAAATCTGAAACCAACACAAATGTAGGGCTTGAACAAGACAACAAGCAACATATGCAGATGACAACAGGTGGATAAAGAACACAATAGACACAATAGGTATGTGGATGTACAAATGACGTTAAAAAAGTCATCAGAGAAACAGACGTGCAGACAGACGGGTGAAGATATTGATATACCGAGCAGACGTGCGAGCGGGGGAGTGAGGGGTGTGTGAGCACTCTGGCCTTTCAAATAGCTTGTTATCGTTCTTTGCAAAAAGGGCAGAGACACAGAAAAATGCAATATCATTAACACAGAACACACATAACACAAGCTACCTTCAGCTGTTACCACGGATACAGCTGTTCCGCCAAAGCACAAATCCGCACATAAGACCGATATTTTTTTAATCATTCGAAAACAGGTTCTTCTTTACAGGTTATAAATGAAAAGGAGAACATTCGATTTTTGACCAAACATTCTTTAAGCCACTTTTAAGCCAAGCTAAATTTGCATTCTGCCCTGAAGTCACTGTCATAAAGGAACAGGAGAGAAACCAGTTGGAAAAGCCTGATTTTTGTATCAGATGTGCTGGGTGACAGCAGGAACCGAAGGGGCTCTAATGCAAGCTAACAACCAGCGGACGTGTGGAGGTACAGAATGGCTGCAGGCCCCTGTCACACCAATTACATCCAGGCACAAACTTCTCACCTCCCTCAAGCAACAGCCTGCAGCTGTGCACCACACAGCTCTGAGAAAAGACGGAGAGAACTTATGAGAAGGAAAAACTTGTACCTGAGTGTGTGTTTGTGAGTGTGTCCCCCGAGTTGGGGAAGCTACTTTAAAACTTCTGTGTGCAATTTCTTAAAGAATTCACCACTAAAAGCACTAAACAGAAGGTGAAAAAAAGAGTTTCTTGTTATTGGAAAAAAACTCAATTGTCATGCTACTGAAAAATCTAGTTAATCTAGTACAATTACATGCTTAAGACAAACAGGCATGCAGCAAAAAAAGATTCAGATCCAAAATTCTTTTGAAGGCTCATCATGATTAAAACATCATCCAGGATCACTGTGTTACATAGCAACAAATCTCAAGAACTATGATCCAGAACTCTGATTATGTGAGATTATCTAGTGAGGAAAGAGATTTTTCAGATAAACCGACAACCGACATCGTCCAGGCATGTTCTCCTTCTGTAGTGGTTCTACAAAATTCCGGAATCAACTCAAAATGTTGTTCTTTTATGTGACTTTTTGGTCAAATCTCCGACTGAGCTTTGAAATTACCAATGTTTCAAACCGCACAGAGAATAGCAAACTAACACCAAAACTGCACACAAATTACAATTTCACACCTGTGATGGTACAGATGACTGCATCTTGCAACTAGGGCGGGAAAAATCTTGCCATGATCTGTGCTGTACTTTCGAAATCCTTCAGACATCTAACAGACTTTCCATGTCTCTTCTATTTAGTACATCTTCATATTTCTGGTGTTCTTTAGAGCAAAAGACTGATGAAAAAGGACAGACACCTTCACATCTGTTTGAAGGATGCTAAGTAGTATGCAGGTGACAGGAGAAAATCAGCATTTACTGATTGATTTACTGACAGATTTTTTTGTCTCTGAGACCTTGCTGGTCAATACTCCAAGCGTTTGTGTGACTCAACTCTGTGCCTGGTTCAAAAGCGTAATCAGCAGTATGACACGGCATTAATGCTGAGGCTGAGAGCACATAGCGACTTGCTTTTCCCCTCACGTGACAAGACAATTGATAATTAAAACCCAA
The DNA here is from genome assembly GCA_036877575.1 of Botia almorhae. Taxonomy (NCBI): domain Eukaryota; kingdom Metazoa; phylum Chordata; class Actinopteri; order Cypriniformes; family Botiidae; genus Botia; species Botia almorhae. The sequence goes on from JAZGTJ010014271.1 coordinate 3,515, forward strand.
TTACTATGTACTCAGTTGAAAAGTCAATCAGAGACTTTAGAGGCAGACAGATGCCAAGGTGAGAAGGGTGGGGGGGGGCAGTGACAGGGCCTCTGGCAAAACTTGACAGGTAAGAAAAAAAATACACCTGGGAAAGTTACACATCGGCCTAAACATCATCCACAGCACGAGAGTCATACAAAACATCTCCACAGGCAGGCTTGCCGGCACTCTCAAGGCGCCCAGATTAGTATGGGGAGGAAAAAGAGGCCCCCTGTCAGCTTCATCATGACCCATCCATAAATGATGAGCAATTTGCATTATGAGACATTCAATTAGGACCAAAGAGTGAGAAAAAGAGGTGGGGGGAGAAAGAGTGAGAGAGAGAATTACAAAGCTCTATATTTAAGGGGGCTCCATCCAGAATTCCACTGATGTCCTCGCTCATTGATCCTTCATTAGTTATTTATGTGGCGGTAATGAGGGCTGGATATGAGGGGGGAGTGTGTGGGTGGGTGGCGATGCCAGTCCGTGCGTTTTGATCGCTTGTTTATAGTTCCACAAGGGACGGCTGGTGCTGAGCAGAGCTAAAACAGCCAAAAAAGCCCCCCACTGGGGGCCCGGACTAAAACCTGTTCTATTCGAAAGAGAGAGGAAAGAAACTTCAAAACTGAGTCCCACTGGACTTCCCAAGGGCTGTAACGTGTTTAACCCTGCATGTTAAATATTTGGTGCTCCGTGTGCATATTAATCACCTTGAAAAGTGATTATAACAGCGCTTATTGATATTCTTCCAGCAATCTGCTTATGGTCCGTTTTAAAATCCCAACCATTTTTTACACTTGCCTGAAACATACTGACACTATTTAAACATTTAAGATTAAGGTTTATAAGGTCTCCCATATTTGGTTTTACAGCTAAAAGAAGTAATTTAACTTTTTCTTTCATTTTACTTTTAATCGCACTGCCACTTTTATTGGATAAATGATGCGTCATGCATATAAGCATCAAAGCTCAATGTTCCAGCTAATCACTACCCCACGGCTCCAATCAAAACGGATTATTTTAAGTGCTTTTCAAGGTGCACAATGTCAAGCTGGAGTGCTGTATTTGTCTTAGATTTGTCTTAGACCGTATTTATAATGTCATTTCCATGTCAGGTCTGGGCCCCTAAAAACAATCAGGCCAAAAATAGCTCAGCTTGTCCTATCAACACAGTGATTTTTCACAAAACTCCAGAGACAAAAAGAAACCACCAAGTCACACGCTAACTTTTGTTTACCCTCTGCATTTTTCCCAAGATCTCTATTTTCCCAAGATCTCTTTAGGGCTCTGGGAACAGCCGCTGTTGTCTTTAAGGAGTCCAAACGGCTGACAGTTTACAGACGCCTGAAGGACAATGACATCATTAAGCATTTACACAGCAGACTGAGGTAGATTTAAAAGACAGCGATGAAAATGTATCTATGGGCATGTTAACGCTTTCTTAATGTCCCCTTCAGACCCTCCTGAAGAGCTTCTGAGGCTGTTTGACTTGGGATGCGACAACAAGTGGTAAAACTGCTGCATGTTATCGCATTTCTGTTGTGGGCACAGATGGCAGAATATGTGTTTAGAGTTTAGAGTGCGTGGGACCCTGTGTGTAAAACTCAAGCTAAAGTCCCATAATCTAATAATAAGATTAGGAGCATCAAAGTTTGATTTCAGTCATTCATTTCACTATAAAGTAAATTGTGACAGGGCCTTATTCATTAAATATGAGCGGTATGAAGGTTATATTTTCACAAAGTGTTCTTTATATTACGTACAATAATTGGTATGATAATTATGTAGGATAACTTTATGTAAACATTATTTATGTCAAAAATAAATGACCTGACTAGCTGGGTTTTCACAGACAAGGTCACTTATGATAAAACAGTATTCAACACGTTGAATTTGGTTGGCTCGGACGTAACTCATTTTTATTTACATTTTACCACGTCTTGCGTGCAATGAGCATCGCACTCCTGATGATCCTCTCGCTGATAGAAGGACCAAGAAAAAACAAAAAGGAAAAAAGATAGAATAGAGGAGGGAGTGAAAGTGAAGTTTGTTGCTTTGTTGAACTTGGCATGCTGATAGCCTTCAGAATCAACTCAATAAACATCCCCCCTCTCTCACTCTCACTCGCTCGCTCTCGGGTCAAATGAAACACAATCATGATCTCCTCTTGCATTTCCAGCTCCTCTGAAAGTTTGTGTGGTTGTTTGAAGAGAATAAAAACGTACAGGTCAACCTACTGCCTCAGAAAATCATAAACTCAGCGTCCGAACTTTCCTAACGCTCTGGCTTTAACATGCCTTAAACACCAGCATTGATCTGCCATTGAAATAGTGCCACCCAAAGCCACGTTTTAACTGATGGCTTATGTCGCATATACTGCATTGTTGACTTATGATGATCGCTGATTTATGATGGGAGGCAATATTAAACCTACTGATATACATATAAACAGAATTTATCATATTAAATTAATAATACTATATAATTAATAACACAAATAATTACATACAGAAACACATACAATAAAAGATGCTGGCATTCCAAGGTCCTGTGTTCATTCAGTGTTCATTCAGTATTCATTCAGTTCTGTTTTTTTTTTAAAAACTCTAGCTTTCTCATACCTATTTTGGAGCTGAAATTCAGCTTTGATGGACCACGGAAGATAAGTCAGTTTGTCCCCGTCTCTCACCTCTGTTTTTGTTTGATGGACATCACTCGTTTACCACTAAATTGAGCGATTGATTACCCCCTTCTGTCTGTTTGCTCTCCTTCAGCTGCACCTGAGAGCTAAGGGCAGATCTGGAGCAAACGCAGGACGGTGGGAGAAGGCGAGAGGGACACCAGCACACGTGGCCCTGCAGGAAACACAATGTGCTCGGTGCCCAGAGCCTGAGCCTCAGGGCAGGTGAGATCACCGCTGCTCTTTCACACACACAAGCGTTGCGCAATCCTCGCCGCAGGCAATTTTTCCCCCATTACCGTACAGCAAAAATGTTTTACATCAACAACTCTACAGCGTCAGTGAGCCGCACTGTACATCTACTCATACAGAGTTCTAAGGCCAAAAACAGCTGAAAATTTGAAAACAGAACTACTTTGTGACTACAAAATGCTGACAGAAACCTTTTGGTGGGGCTTTTAAATATTTAAGACCAACCGGTTTGTGGTACCAAAATACCACGTTTATTTCTGCAGTCTGCATTATCCATGTTGTGCAACACTTCGCGAAAGACAGTGGCAACATATGCTGACATATGCTGAACAATGCTGACGCAATTACACGTGCTATTAAAAAGTAAAAAATAAACTAAATATTTTAGCTTGGAAGGTGAGAAACTAATTTAAACCCCAGAGACTTCAAGTACAGCAAGATAGCAAGAGACTTCAACTCGGTACAAAAAGTTACACAGATTTGTAAACAGACTGGCGGTAATGAAAAGTATTCACAGAGAGCTTTTAGAACAACATTTTGGTTTCTCTGTTTTACGAAATATTTCCATCTACCCAGACTCAAAATGAACTTTTAAAGGAGATGTTTACAACTACTTGCGTTGAGCACCAAACTCCACCAAAAAACGTTCCACGCCACGGTCTGACCGGACGATTAGAGTGCCATGGAACTGGTGCTCTCCACTACAGAGAATAAACTACAGTCTCCATGGTAACACAGATGGTGGTCCACAGTTTTGAGCTTTTCCATTTGAGACACTTTTGTCAAAAGCATCGAGCTTCTGAAGGCACCTCTGGACTTAAGAGAGACGGAGAAACTTCAAGCCTTGAATGTCTTTCCTAAGGCCATCATTACAACAGCCCTAAAGGGTACAGCTCTAAACGGGTAATAAAGGCTCAGGGCCTGTGGGTAATGGAGGCTGCAGGCATCACTCATTCTAAATGCAGGTTTCAGCAGTAATTGCGAAGCGATCATTTCGTATTTGTGGGTGGAAAATGCCTGGAAAGCAGCTCGCTACCGCAGTGACTTTCGGAGAAAGGGACCTGAACGAAACAGGAAGTGTAAACCATAAAAGGCAGAAGGGACAGGCCTACTGGCATTTGGCCTTGGAGAATATGAATAATAATATAATTTTTGATTTATTCGAGTGCCCAAGAGGAACATTCAAAGAGAAGGAAGCCTTCAGCCAAATGTTAAACCCTCAAAATAAAGAGATTTCTTCCTCGTCCCAACTATGAATCCCTTCATTTTTCCATTCCTTTATTTATCCAACCATCTCAATCTGTGTCAGCCCGGCTCTCCACCTTGGTTCTTTGGATCGGCTAGCAAAAACATCTATAGCCAACACAAAGACAAGAACAAACTTATCCCTTAACAGTGATATGATGGAAAAGATATCCCACAAAATAGTACATAGGGGTGAACAGGGTGCAAAACTCACAACACACAAACACACACAATCAAAGTCGATATTATCGAGCATGCCATTGTCTTTGTGGTGGGAGATTTAGTGACATTCCCTGCCCATGTCAGGTCTCATTGCGAGGTCATCCATCACCGTGGCGACAGGGGTCGCACGCAGGCTGCTGCAAAGCATAGTGTCACATGACCCATCATCGTTCAATCGCTCTTTGCTACAAATTGTGTAGCAAATTGCACAAAAAAAATCAATCCACTTGAGAATTGTGTGTGTACGTGTGGAGACTATGGAAGCCATGATACACTGGCATGCACTGTGTCCTTGAGGGACCGATCGCAGCCACTTGCAGACAAATATACATATAAACGTCCAAAATTAACTTTCTGACTGCCAATGACAAGTAAAGGTTACCGGCCATAAACGTTTCCTACTAGCCATTAAATTGTACTTTTTCATACCTTTTATTTAGAAAATAAAACTTTTTTACTTTTTGACACCAAGTTTATTTAACTGTTTTATATTATATTATATATATATATATATATATATTAGTCACAACCAGAAAATATTTGTGTATTTAGTGACAAATAACAAGGAGCGTGTTTGCTAATATATGTTAATCACAGCATATATTAGCAAGGCTCTCTTGCATATAATTAGCAGCTAACTGGTGAGTATTATTTACACACCAAATCCAATTTTTACTTAAACTTTATGCATTTCAAGTGTTAAGTTAAACCATGGACGTGTTTGCGAGCGCACGCACGCACGCGCGCGCGCCTCCGTCTGAAACGTATCTTGGTCAAGGGCTCAGTCCCAAGTGGCTAATTTCCTGCAAACTTCTTAGCATTAGTCGCTCGGAATATGAGGAAGAGGAAGAGAAAGATTGCTTTGTTCTCCATCACACCGAAAAGCAATTAATACAGTAATCCTGTCTCAGCAGGCCTTGAGGGGAGGGCTGTATGTAAATGACCTGAAACAGGAGAGCGAGCGCGATGAAGTAAATTAGCTGCAGGCTGAGAGTAATAAATAAATATCCACGCTGATTAAAAACTCACAAACATGCCTCTCCAGTGCAGGTCAGCTACGTTCAATCTGCGAAATTCCAAATTCTTAAGGTGACCTCGCGTGCCCGCTGAAAAGCTATTTGACCATTTTTATCCAGCTCGCAATTCTAGATATATTCGCATTCATTAAACCTTCAAATGCAATGACAATGATGAACACAGCTTTAAATAAAGATGTATAACTAATTCTCTTCCTATTAAAAATGTATTTCTGCAATGACTGCTGGATGAAAACCAATCTGCCTCCACCCGTGCGCTACCACAAGGGCAAAACAGAAAACGTTCGGGGGAAGGAGACAGCTGATATGATACATCGCTAACGTGGGAACTAGCAGGTGCTTGCAAAACGTACTTAATCAGTGGCCTTGACCTGTGCTGTCAATAAGGCTGATCACATCGGTTTTTCCACATCACGCTAACAACTTCATGAGCCCCGCTGAGCAGAGTATTAATCTCTAGCAAAACCCCGCTTTACACCCTGATCAATACCCTGATCACGCTGTCTGCCCAGTCCCCAGCGTGAAGGCTGTGGGAACCTTTTTTTAGATTCCTGACAAAATTTACACCACCGTTTGTTTCACACGTGAAAGATCAAAGAGAACGTCTTTTTTGTTTTTAAGACAAAAAAAGTGAACAAAAAAAACACAATGCAGCCGGAATAAACACACTCATCCAGTAAGTGTAACTGGAACAGAACAAAGCAAAAAGAAATTAAATCAGAGCCAGACAGCTTGGCAGAACAAAAGTACAATTCGACACAACAGGTAGAAAACGTAGAGAAGCAGCAGTCGTGTTGCAGAGCTTAACCGGGAAGTCATTTTACCGCAATATAAAATACGGCTGCGTGTGGGTGGCTGTAATGTAACGTGCCATTTTGCAGCCAGACCTGCAATTAAAGCCCGGCAGCTTAACCAGGTTTGTCACTTTTTTTTTGTAAGAAAGCGCTTCGCTTGCTTTTCTCAAAACGGTACGGAACTGATCCAGCTCACCGGGAGGCCACTTAGGCTAATTGCCAGGTTTTGTGGGCACGGGGCTGGTTCTCAAAAAAGCCGGACCCACCTTTCTTCTCATCCTGTGTAAACGGCCCCTTCAACGGCCTCATCTCTTCATTTCAATCAGGTCTTTAAATGAACCGAGCCTCCCCCACAAAGACGACAAAGTGCTTTGTTAAATTTGAGTAACAAGACAAATGAGCAAATGAAGGAGAGCATAAGCGAGTGCAGAATTAGGGGAGACAGGAAGGAAAGTGAGATCTGAACGTGGCACATCCGGCACACGTTATGAGGAAACAATAGAGATTCAGTTAGAAACAGGGCTTCTTTTCACCTGGCAAGTGGACATATTGCGACAGTATTGGGACGTTCCTTAGATAGCCTGCATTTACACCTTGCGTTCCAATGCGCCCAAGTGCGATCCGAGGGAGAGCTGATCGCACTTAACCACGCACAATGGAAGACGCCACTTAGGTAACATCGGAGGTTGCATTCACTGAAAATTCATACAGCAAATGCAAAAAGTTGGCAGAAACATGGGTTGTATAATAAAAGCAGGTGTTTCTGTTACTTAAATAGTAGAGCATAGAGTCAACAACGCCAAGATCAGGGTTTGATTGCAAGGGAACACACAAACTGATACAAAACCTATATCTGTTATACCTATATATGTATTAAATGCACTCCACACTTTAGATAAGCACCTGCCAAATGCATAAGAAAATGTTAAAAAAAGAGAGTCTGTTAGGCACTTCATGGTTAAACAAAAACGGAACAAAAATAGCTTTTGCCAGAGAAGATCTAACGGTATTAGTGTCAGATTAATAAAAAATATATTTAACAGGCAAAAAAAAAATGATAAAAATAATAAAAAACTAAAACAAAAACATCTACAACCCAGCAAAAAAGTAGTACACCCACCCACAAATAATTATTTTAAAGCAAACTTAAATAGTAGTTGTATGCGAAAACAAATGAACATTTACACCTCTGTCAAATAAGGTCAGAATCCATCCCTGAACAAGTGCGGTATCAGCGATCCAATCCCAATCTTGAGTACATTTACACTGGGCTTTTAATGCGGCCAGGTTCATCTGATCAATAGCAAGCACCACTTTATAGATGTGAAGAGGGCCAGAGAGTCTACTGCCTAACTGTTAATGAGCACAAAAGCCGTTTACCTTAATAAACATTTGAAAAGTACATTTAACTACATTCCCAAGGTCCTTGCTGTCTGAGGTAAATTATAGCAGTGAGATTCAATTCACCTCAGTGAGCCAGATTCCTGTCAGCACAGTCACCTGTTAAGCTAACTGCTTTTATAAAATCTGATTGGTGACGAGCTCTTTATGTCTTTGTAGAGACAGAAAGTTCTAAGGCTCAATTCTTCAATGGTTTCAGTCAGGGTCACATCTCAATGGCAGAAACAAGCCCGTAAAACAGAACATACTTCAGTTCCATCAGTTCAGATAGCAAACTACAGTAAGCCAAGAAAAGCACAGAAATGTAGACCAAGTTCAAACACAGTGATAAAGAAGAATGACATATTGTGCTGTATTAATGACATTTAAAAAGCATCTTGTGTGCTACAATGAAGAAAACCTAAAAATATTTTTGTAAAAATGTTTTATGGTCAGTGCCACAAATCTACCTATTTGAATCTTTGAATAGCTTAAAAGGTGTTCTAGAATTGTAAATATTCATTAATGTTTTATCATAATAACTCTTTAAATTAACAACTTAAAATCCTACAACTTTATTTGTTTTGATTTAAATTAAAATGCGTTTCTGTAGTTCTGTAATTCACGCTGCAATGTGAGGCGCCTTGGCTCAAAAACACTAAAATTAGATATTAAACCCCAGATTTTGAATGTGTTCTTAAACCTTTGGACCTCACTGCATTATTATAAGAGAGATATTTCTAGATCTGCTTTGCTTTAAAGTCTATGATTAGGGAAGATGAGGTAGAACCTGATCCCAGATCTGCTGCTGGTCTCTGAACACAGTGACTGTCTCCCACAGAGAGATCTTGAAGCAAAGCTCTCCTCTTCATTTACATTTTGTATGCGACAAAACAAATGTCATCCTCAAGGATTTCTGCATAAATCAGCCTGTATTAACCTGTATTAATTTTTCTGAATTATACTGAGAAGCCCTCACAGCAATGAGTTTGGAATCCCTGCTTTCATTGCAGCTTCAGTTCAAACAAATGAGTCACCGTGCTTCCTCGCATCCAAAACCAACTTTCTTTTTGGCCAGGTATTAAAAGCAAACGTGTTCTGGGTTTCACCAGACAGAATTACAGCTTAATGAAATAAGATGTTTTATCCAATTTATTCATCGGGCTCTACAAATAAAAAACACGAGACCGGGGTCTTGACCAAGGGGTTCGTGCTGCTGACACATTGAGCTCTGGAGCTCAAGCAGGAGATGTGGGAAGTATGACCTGCATATATTTAAACAAAAAATACCTGTACCCCCCCCAACACCTAGCCACAGTCCACAAACTACCATCTGGACCCATAAACCAGGTCTCCAATGGCAGCCATTTAAAAGTAGTGTAACAAAATTAATGGTGGGCTCTTTAAAAGACTGCAAATATAAATGCATACATATATATTTATATATATTTGCCAGAATACTAAAATTACTTGAATGGCCGCCAAAGCAGAAATATGCTTTCTGGGTCCAGATGGTGTGGTTGTAACATTTACTAGACCAACCAGCCAAACCTTGCCCTCTTGGTCCCTTCCTTTTTCCTTATGACTTCCTGTCTTGCTTTATCAATAACAATGCAAAACCACCAGACCACCACCAAAACCAAGACATGGCATTGATGTACTTTTTGCTTTTGCATAGAGGACTCTTCAGGCATTCAAAAGGGTTGTATTCACAGTCTTGCCTTACTAGGAAAGCGAGCACAAAAAGAAAGAAAGAGGGGGACTTTTATAATGCAAAGGTGGTAGAGGGTGATTAATCCTCCATCTGCCTACAGTAACAGCACCCTCGCTCCCACGCCACAGGCCTCGGATCCCCTTACACTGAACCAGGAGCTCTCGGCTAAAGATCTGGGCTGACCTGCATGCTGGCTCCCTGCAGACAGTACCTCCCCGGCCTCCAAATCACCAACACCTGACTTTGAAGTTTCCAGAAGGAGAAACTCTAAGGGGCCAACAATCTCACCAGGATGGCTGTTCTCAGAATTAAGGGACAAAGATGAAATATGCTATGAGGTGCTTCCTGGCTCCAAATGCAGAAGGTTTTTGTGGTCCCCCTGATTCTAGCGCTGATGGATTAACAGAAAAACTAAAGGCACCAGAAAACACACACAACGCACAAACAAAGTCTAGTACGCTGGGTCCTAAGAAACCAATTTGTGAAAAAGAACAAGGG
>JAZGTJ010014272.1:0-14265 GCA_036877575.1 Botia almorhae
TCTCTCTCTCTCTCTCTCTGACACACACACATGCACAACTCTAGGATGCTCCTGTTACTGACTGACATACAAGCATCATCAGCGAGCCGGTCACATTTCATTTTAATGCATCACACAACCTCTCCCTGCTGAGAAACACAGAGCCCATCTTTCCATGAGCGTATAATAAGACACAGTTTCCTCTTTGGGTCTCCATCAGCTTCCCTTTTAGGCGTGAGACAATAGCCACAACTGGGCTACTGAGACACAGCCTGGATTGGATGCCACGACAACCTAGAATTCGTCTCGGCTAATAGCATTGCGCAGAACATCAGCCGGATCGGTCGAATGAAATTCTCTCACAATCCTCACGATTATATTAGTACACGTTGCTCACTGGTTTCTCGTACAGTATGCTGAAAGCTTAAATAATGGCTGTGGTCCAAGCTCTGTCTGTCTGTCTGTCCATCAAAAAAAACAACAACAAAAAGACAACAGAACAGACCTTTTCAAGTCATCACTGATTATGAAAAGCTAATAATATGCATCCAGGAGTAGTTAGGTGGCTCTGTTGGTCTCAGTGCTGTGAGTAAACCTCTCTGAGTAAAGATAAAATCCCTTTTAAAACAATAATAAAACAAGACCGTAATAAACTAAAACAGACAGAGCGATATCCTCACAAATTCATGGCTGAAATGGCAGCAGACATTTTAACATCTCTATACATTTCCATTCCATTCCTTTTTTTAAAATCTGCAGTGAATATAATTCCAATAATCTTTACGTTTTCGTCTTCAAATGGGTGATTATGCCCATTTTAAGTCCAGTCTCAGTGCTTTAAGTTAGTCAGTCATTATTCTGACATCTGACACGCAATCGGTCACCTAAGAACAAACGAAGAAAGTTCGCCGCCGGTTTTCCTGCGTTTAAAGTTCTCAGACATCCTAGAGTACGACGGTAGGGGGGAGGGGCCGTGTGACTTGTCATAGGACAAGATGGTGGCGCTAAAGATCGATGTCTTTGTCCATGCCTGTGTTTTTCTCCCTCTCAACCTGACCTGGGGTCTGCAGCCTCCTGTATTCCCCATGCCCCTCCCCCCCGCGCTGCTACCAGCGGTTGATGATGTGGTTCATGTAGTCCTCCGTGGGCAGGCGGGAAGCCTCCGACTCAGACGCGTCATCCCTGGAAGTCGGGTCGGCGTTGGGCGTCCGGCGAAAGGGAAAGAGGGGCTGGTTTTTCAGCCGCTGCTCTCTTCGCTCGATTTGCCGCTTGTACATGTAGCGCTGCTGGAAAAGATCCCTGGCGTAGTCGTACAGCTGCATGTCCAGGTCGTTCAGCTCCTCAATGCGCTGGATCGTGTCGTTGTCCAGGTCGACGCCGGCGGCCCGCGTGCTGTTGTACTGCATGAAGGGTCGGATGAACTTCAGGCGGAAGGTTCGTTCGAACAAGTACTGCGTTTTGCGCTGGAATTCGGTTAAGCCGAAGAAGGCCATATCTCGCAGGTTCTTCTTGGCTGACTCGAGTAGGACCTGAGCGCGCTTCTTCTCCGGGATGAAGGACATGTTGTAGCAGCCCACCAGGCTGAGGTCGGCCAGCATGCGAACCTGCCGATTGTTCGCCAGGTTGTAGGGACAGTCCATGAACTGCTGTAAAGTGCAGCCCGACCAATCGGAGCCCTCGTAGCAGGGCGGCAGCTCCTCGGGTGTGGGCGTTCGCCCGTCGCACATGTGCAGGGAGGTTTTCCAAGTGGCTCCACGCTGGACGTGCCTCCACTCACTCAGGTAGCGAGACACGGGGTCCCGTAACAGCGTGATGTAGTAGAACTTCCTGCGGGACACAGAGAAAATGGTAAATAATTAGCACACAAGGAAATAAGGATGGATCAGAACGGTCCAAAATAGTCATTCGACAACAGATGCACTTTCCATCTAAATATCACGAATATAATAAATGTTTAACGCAATTCTATTTCTACAGCACTTTTCATAAGACGCAATGTTGCAAACTGCTTCACAGAAAACATTTCAACACAGAACAAAACTCCCAGTGTGCCATAGGTGACAACGGTAAGGAACCAAACCTCCAATGTTGCAGAAGTAGAGATAATAAACAGTGACAAAAAGCGGACACAACGCTGAAGCCACTACTGAGATGATGTAACTGTTTGTAGAAGCTGTAAAATAACTCAGAAAGCACTCAAGTTTCAAGTCTTAAGACCAACTATTGGACCAAATATTTAAACACACCAATGTGTTGATGAATAGCTGTGAAAACTGCAGGAATATTGCTGACAAGACCGTGTCATTAACATTTGCACATATGAATATTTTCATGACTTTAATTGACTCATTAACTCATTAAAAAGCAAGTGAAGTGTACATTTTTTCCTCATAAACTAGAACTCCAGCTCCATTATTCAGCTCATAAATGGCTGTACTGCAGGAAAGAACCGACAGTAGACTGAATTACAAGTCCTTCCGCCTCCAGCACAGAAATCATTTCAGAGTGTGAACACAACAAACAGCAAAACGGAAGTGAAGTGGAGCGCTCCTGATTCTGCTACGCTTCAGTAAGATTTCATAAAGCACGTGAAAAGAACACAACATGTCCCACAACACAGATCTACCATTTTGAACCTACACTCACCTACAAATTTGGGAATTATGGGATGCGTCCCTCTTGTGTTCTTAAGCGTGTGCGTAATGCACATGAGGCGGAATAAATCAGACATTAGTGCAGTGAGTGACAATGAATTCATGCAACTGTGATGGACAGCCACAAGCTCACACATTAGGTGCAGCGTTGACCCCGCGGGCAAACGTGAATCGCCATCTCTCTCTCGGTCACAGACACTGCTGCGGTACACCCCAGCTAACAGGGAACACTCTTAAAACATTTTCTGAAAGTTCTCCTAAATTTAACAAATAAGCTCTTGCAGTAACATTAGTATAATGTTTTAACATTATATATCTTATATCAAAAGTGTTATTTTTAAGCTGCTAGTGGAATGTTTAAAAAAAGTTACAAAAAAATAAATAAAACAATGTTCTCTAACCAAGCAATAGTGTTAATATTATGTCTAAAAACTTGACATTGAACGTTTTTGGAAATGTTTTTGAAAACATCCTTACAACCTAAAATTGCAGGTGGGACTGCACTAAAAACCTTTCGCAATCAGTAATCAACTTCCGGCTTTCCAGTAAAAATATCTAAACGTCTTTTAAATAGAACAGATTTACTGGGAGAAGCACAATTACTGTGAGATATAAAAGGATTATTCTGGATTAAATTCAAACGCAGATCCCTCAACACCATCTGTGGTGCCGTCAGTTACCACAGAAAATAATTGTGAATGTGTGTATCATTGGACACTTGCCCCTTGACGTCCATTTTAAGTGAATGTGGGTAATGCAGTAAATACACTGCGCTGTTTTCATCACACGCAGCTATTTCTGAATGCATGTCAACAGAGAATGATGCATTTCACTCCTGATTAGTGTCAGGCTAACCTGGTATGTCACTGCTAACTGACCCACGCTAACCAGTCAAACACTGACCCCTTTAAGCATAACCTCACTAAACCTAATGTTTATTTCAGTATGACATCATCAGTTTTAGAGTATAGACACATTTGTAAAAAGTCTTTCACTGCTGCTCGACGCTTGTATGAAACACACAAACCCGGGTCCGAATTCTCTGAAAAGATTTAGTGTTTGTTCCTCTCACACACAGTTTCATAGACACACACTTGTTAAACCCACACAAATAAACACACTTTCTTTGTGAATATCTCATCTGGACACATGAAAGAAAACACAGAAAGGACAGACGTCAGAAAGCATTATGCTCTCATATATCTTCGGTTCATTTTAATGCTTGTATCGTTCAGATTAGGCTGATATTGGAAGCAGATTTACGGGTTCAAATACTGAACGTCTTTTTTATGCAGATTTTGAAGTTCCTTTTTCTTTATTCAATTATGTGAACAGCATTTTCATTTCTAAAAGCAGCGTATGCAGTATGGATCTGTCATATTGTTTACTGGGCTTAACATAAAAATAATCATCGATTATCCATATCAATATCAGCCAAAATATCGATATCAGAGCATTCCTAGTCGGTTTGAGGTCAAATTCGCCGCAGAGTGTCAATAAATGAAAGCTATATTATTGATCCGTAATAAAAAGCATATTAAAGAGAAATTGAAAGCACCATTGGGGACACGCAATCTTATAAAAACACCAGCCGGCGTGTTTTCCGTACACACAGTCCCCAGACTGAACACACATTAACTGAAGCGTGTGGCTGATGCCATGATGTAGTTTAATGTTCTCTGAAACGGCTAACAGGAAAGATCGGGCTTTAAACCTCACACACACACACACACACACAGCTCAGCGCTCTGACTGATGGCTCTTGTCAAATCAAATAAGCTGAGCTGTTCTGATATACAGCAGCATTCAGCACAATTCTAGCAGAGAGACTGACAAAGAGAGAGAGAGAGAGAGAGAGAGAGAGAGAGAGAGACCATTAACCATCCTAAGATGCAGTCTGTATTATACATGCTGTAATTAAAAAAATCCCCCTCTGACTTCAGCGGTTTGCGAGCGCTTTGTCTTCCACACCTTTTCTCTTTGTTCTGTTTAATGCATTCACTCGTCCTGGTTTACACGCTCAGCACAACCCTGTTCGATGACCTTTTCCCTCCGTTTTCAATCATCATGCGTCCGAAGCTCCGCTCCGCTCCTCTGGGCCATCGGTGGCTCGTGAGCGGATTACTAACATGCAGTTCGCGCAGCGACCACTTGGTGGCGATATGCACACAGGAGTCGCCGAGATCCCTCGGTACAGAAAAACTGTACTCGCACATAATACCATAAAACACAAGATGCATTAGGGTATCAGTATCGGAGTCACATTTAACTACACAAGAGTTTCTTTAAGGAGAACACTATTAAGGAGATTATGAGTGTGAGCGAGAGGGTGAAGAGAGGTGGGGAGGGCGAGAGAGAGAGAGACAGAGAGAGAGAGGGTGGGGAAAGGGTCATGCAGTGAGGGCGGTACAGAGTTTGGGTCAATGCCATTGTCGTAGCAGTGCAACAGGAAGAAATGCCAGAAAATTGCTGGCACAAGCATTATTGCTACACACCACCTGAACAAGTCTTTCCTGTAACTGAGGGAGTGTTCCTGTAGCTCAGTTGGCGCAGCGCTGTGTTATCAGCGCAAAGGTTGTGGGTTCGAGCCCCGAGGAACACACATACTAGTAAAATGTGTAGCTTGAACAAATGCACAAAACGTCAATGTAAGTCTAT
Organism: Botia almorhae; assembly: GCA_036877575.1. Lineage (NCBI taxonomy): Eukaryota > Metazoa > Chordata > Actinopteri > Cypriniformes > Botiidae > Botia > Botia almorhae. The sequence continues at coordinate 5,292 of JAZGTJ010014272.1, forward strand.
CCTGCATAACTTAAACTGCTCAACCACAGAAACTCTCCCCTCTAAACCAATCAGATTAAGTCAATACTGCAAGAAGATAATAATTAAAGATAACACAAATTCAGCTGGTCAAAAAAAAGCTCAGAGATCAAGCAGGGTGCACTAAAAATAAGAAAAAATATTAGATGCAAAGTACACATTTTTATCAGCTTGTATTCCTGGGGAATTGAACCTACAACCTTTATGTTGCTAACAGAACTCTACCGCTTGAGCTACGAGAGCACCACAGATTTATATCTGCCATCAGATCAGTTATAGGCCATAACATAAAAATAATTATAGGCTACCAGTACATTACTGGCAATAATTTACAGTGCATATGTAAGCATACAGGCAGTGTCATTACTATAATTCATAGGGGTCTTCTCTCCCCTGGGCCCAGTGACTGGAGGACCTCACCCTAATTCCCCTCTCCCCCTGAGAGTCCAGTTTCATTAAACAGGGCTCCACAAACCAATAAAGACATAATTGCTTGACCGCCCACCCCCGAGCCACAGTCTCCGAAATTAATAATGTCCAGTCTAATGAATTCAGTGCGAAAGAAGCAGATGAACCCACACATGCTCAGCAACATGTATGATGTCATAGTAACAGTAGGGCCTGTTTCCGAAGTCTGTTCTAGACCGCACACCTACAGTCACTCACTTATGTATAGTGCACACAAAACCAGAAAGTTCTTTCTCAGTCTTACAAGCTACACTGTGATTGGTTGACTGACATGCACACAGTCCCTTCCGGTGCGGTTCTTGTCCACAGTAAGATTTTGTATGTAAGGTGATATCTAATGTTATTAGACTAAAATTAGGCATTGTCTATAATTTACAGGTAACAAACAAAGTGTAAGGAGTTCGTATTTTTAAAGATTTAATACAGCTAAGATCTGTTCAGCAATAGGAAGAAAATTGGGCTGCAACACTTTTCCTCAAGCTATTGTATCGTATGTGAGTCTCTATTGACTGCATGTGTGTGTATTTTTGTGTGCGAAGGGGTGGAGGGAAGCACTATCCATGAATATCAACCCCAGTTCTTTGTTGTATCGTAAATCTGACTGTGAGGGAATCTGGGGAAATCTGTGTCTCTCTGCAAAGCGTCATTTGAAATTTATGAGCAATTTCCTCAGTCACAAAAACAAACACCTGGAGGAAAGCATTGAGGCACAGTCACAATTCAAGACAACCCCCCCACAAACCTCACTCCCACTCTGTCACTCAACCACACTGCCTCACTTCCTCAACTACTGCTGTCTACCACTCAACCTCACACTGCCTCACTTCCTCATCTACTGCTGTCTACCACTCAACCTCACACTGCCTCACTTCTTCATCTACTGCTGTCTACCACTCAACCTCACACAGTTTCACTTTCTCATCTACTGCTGTCTACCACTCAACCTCACACAGTTTCACTTCCTCAACTACTGCTGTCTACCACTCAACCTCACACAGTTTCACTTCCTCAACTACTGCTGTCTACCACTCAACCTCACACTGCCTCACTTCCTTATCTACTGCTGTCTACCACTCAACCTCACACTGCCTCACTTCCTCATCTACTGCTGTCTACCACTCAACCTCACACTGCCTCACTTCCTCATCTACTGCTGTCTACCACTCAACCTCACACTTCCTCATCTACTGCTGTCTACCACTCAACCTCACACTGCCTCACTTCCTGATCAGCTGCTCACAATTCATACCTCAACCTCACAATTCATACCTCATAGATCTGTCTGCTTGGAAAAGTAACAGCACGCCTCATTTAAACAAGTGGCATGATTTTCGGCATCAATCATGGCTGTAGCGCAAACATGTTAAACTCTGAAGTCTAATATTTAGTGTTTGGGGTTTGTTCAAATCCCCAACCATATATTAGTAGTACTTGCAAAGACAAGCATCACTAACACATACTTTAATCATCTCCAGGGACTTGCCATTGGCAACAAATACATTTGTGTACATTTGCATTCTGGATGTATTTGTTTACTAACAACGTGATTTCGAAATTCAACATATGTGCTTTTGCTGTAGGGCTCTTTCGACATCCAAAGCTCAGTTTAACATGCATCATGTACCCTCCACTACCTGTTGCAGGACGTGCCATTAACATAATCTATGCACAGTACAATAAATCCCTTATGTTAGAAACCTGCTAACAGGAATGTAAATGTAAATCTATTGATTCCAATCCTCTGCCATCCAGCACGCACGCTCAAAATGTCAACCCAGGACATAAAAGAAGCGAAAAATGAATCTTCATCTGTACAAACTCTATAAGGAAGTGTTTCTCTCACTGTCTATTGTGTCACAGCCCTGACTGTACCGCAGGACCAAAATCACTGCTGGGGATTATCAGGCTATGCTTGCGAGCTAGACTGTGATTAGATTAAGAAGAACTGTGTTTAATGATGTGTCTGGCTCGGGCCTGTCAGTTTGTTTGGAAATAACGAAGAGCTCGAGACGGCCCTTCAGCGTGACACGCTCAAGCTAATGGTCGGTTAGTGAAATTAGAGAAAGAAATATCAGCTTGTGGACTAAATATCTTCCTCTCAGACGCCAAACACACACAACCGAAACGAGAGGCACCTTTCTGACCCCGGACCTCCACTCTTCCTCTCCAGGACAGGGGCCCTGAAGGGGGGAAAAGATTAAGGGATTTTGGGAATGTTATTAAAACATGAGAACATTCATCTATAGAGCTTTTCTGGTTTGTAAGTCTGACTCGTTCTCTCTCTGTAGGTTTAACAGAGTCACTAACCTCGGGCTTGTCTGGATATGTAATAACAGCATGTCTGAAAGTGTTTCTGTACAGCAGGGCAAAAATCTCTCTCTGTTTTCTCTCTCTCTCCTTTTTCTTTCTGGCAGTCCCAGCTCAAGCCCTGAGCTAATTAGGATGTGCTGATTGATTAGACTGCAGTAATTAGCTTTTGTGATGTAAATGAAGCTCCCATTGGTTTGAAATTGATTAGCCACTGTCTGTCCCTGGGGACCGGGTGGCGGAGCGTTCCGGAATTGAGAGCCACTGCTTGCGCCCATCACCCCCCCTTTCCTGCATCTGATTTGCAGTGTTTGTAATCAAATACGATAATGTACTTCAGCAAAAGGGCTGTAGATAGAAAACTATCGATGTCTAAACAACTGGAATTTTCTATCCACTCTGAAATGATATAGCATGCTACAGCGTGAGAGTTGCATTGGAAAGAATGTCATTGCAAAAAACAAATCGTATTCCATGTTTGCTGGCGGAGGGTGAAATACAGTGAGTCACATGGTCATGTGATCTTGCCTCACCTTAAGAGTATTGAAATAGGTGTAATACACTTTTTTTAAACTTTTGCCTCTCCTCCACCATCTCTGTTTAAAACATAAAATTGCAGTTTACTTTACGTACTTTCACTTGAACATATGTGGAAGTCAAACTGACATTTCCCGGAAAACAAACCCAAGAGCTCAAATTATAAATCATTATTATAAACGTACTATTGTGAATCAGGGTAAGGAGACAGCAAACAATATACAAACAGTATGATTGCAGCGTTAATGTATAAAACTGCGTACCTAACTATATACATATCTACTCCCATACTGTCTATAAGTATGTGAAAATATTAACAGCAATGCTTTGCTATTATAAAATAATTTGTCATGCTGGTGGGAGGAGTTTGGATGAAGTATACAGCAATGCAACACAATGTTGCAATATGTCATGTCAACTGCCTGAACACAAACTGAGATACTGCAGAAAGGTTTTTGTGTGAGTGAGAAGGAGAAACCAGCATTTAAAGGCAGAGACTGTGCGCTGTAGAGACACTGGAGGCTATTTTTTAATTCTGTCTGAGAGAAATGGCTTTTTCGGTCTCCTGAGGAGAGAACAGCCGTCGCTTCCCCTCAAACGACCTCTGACCCCAAACCTGAATCTGACGAGTCGTGCGTGCGTGTGAGGGTGAAGGTGGTTTCTCTTCCTGTCTTCCTGTCCTGTGGATAACCACACTGACAAGGGCAGAATTTCCTCATTTCATTATTCAATCAAAATAGATAAGGACTGTTCTGTTCCAAATTTAGTGAGCTGCCTACCTAGACAGCACTTAAAAGCATCATCGCTGTGCTTGTATATCGTGAAGGCTGTCTTATTAATCTTATCTTATTATAAATATATTTTCTAATAATGCAAAGGATTAACGAAACAAACCTACTAGACCTTATTTAAACGGACCATTTCACCTAGTTTGCTTATTAGAGTACATTATCATTAACTTAGCAAAATGTTAACAGCAAACTCTGATGGCCTCAGAAGGCAGCCACCTATGTAGGCAGCTTGCTAGGATTTGGAACAGAGCCCCTTTAAATATATATATGTACAAACTTCACACCACATTTCTCAGGTCTGTTTCCTGAGCAGCTGGTCTTGATAAGTGTTTCTGAGTGTGGTTGGCTGGTGGAGGGGTGATGGCGTTGGCTCTGTGATTTGTTTTAACAGGTTGGGTGTATTAATATATCCACCCCAGTGACTGATGATGCAGCTGCTCTGCTGGCCCAATACAAAGAAGTCAATCAACTCACAGCTGTGCCGCAAAACTCCCCGTCCTCTGGCGCAGAGGTATGACATCAGCGAGTGACATGTCAGGACAAATGAACTGTACAATACACACACATACATGTGCACAACCACACCAGCCCACTGAATACTAGGAAATCTCCACGCATCCAGAACTCAGACACGCTAGCACAGACCAATTCTGCATCACGCCGACGGTATGTTTTGGGTGGCGAGAACTCAAATCGATGTAAACATTGTGCTGTCTGCCAAACATTCCCGCTGTTAAGAAGTCTTTCTCAACTGCCGTTGCTGCGGGGATGGAGCTTCACGAATTTCAAAAAACACGCTGAAGAGTTCAATGTCGTCGCATAAACTTTAAGAAAAGTAAACCGCGCTACAACAGTCTGGTGAACGCGCTACGCGCGACAGGAGCCTCATTACGGTTTAAAAAGTAACGTAAAAGTCGGCGGTATTCTGACAAGCGTTACCTCAGCCGTCCGCGGAGGAAAATGCGACACACCACTGACCGCTAAAGCTGCAGCTCGACTCCAGATGCGACGTGGTCGTTAGAGATCTCTGTGCATGCAGCAAAACAGATTCATTACGCAATATTAAGCCATTGAGTTGATGAAGGACTTTAATTATGTAGGTGCATTAATGGCGAGCGGTGGCGACAGGTGTGTATGGAACGGAGGCTGTTGTTTTGCGGCCAGCGAGGCTCAGCGGTCTCTCCCCCTGCTGGGTTCTTATTAGAGTGAAGGTACATGAGATTCAGCTGTTTCACGCTGGTATGAACCGCAGGTACTCCTGATAATTGGCGAAGCCAGTTAAGGACACGGCACATGTTAAAAATACAATTTAACTCTGCCAGCGTGGACAGCCATCATGCCACTCGTATGGCAGAGAAGGGCATAATAAGACAAAATAATGAACTTAGACGTCATGTCTTATAGAGCACCTATTTTGGACAGAAATTATGCGTAAACAGATACACATGCATAAGCTCCATCCCCAATGGGCTGTCAATCTGGAGCACATTTTCAGGTATAATTGGAACGCTCCTGCCATGTTCTAAAAGGTACGCAGCAAAACTATGTTGCCTTGTTTTAAAACTAAAGATAGCATTGCATGTAGCCTTTGCAGATAAAGTTTTCCCGAAATGCTTTATTGCAAAGAGAGACATCTAAGAAAACATCTAAGCAATGTTTTTCTTTTCATTTCACTCAAACACTTTTTTACTTTCCACACTAATAGCTTCTTTCTAAGTATTGCAATAAAGTATAACTCTTGGTTCTGGGCTAAAGGTAAATACAGTAAATGTAACGCAGAAATTCTGTACAGACATCTCCCCGAACACGTCATGCATGCGCATACACACACACACACACACACACACACTATAGCCTCATGGGAGTTTGACTGACAGGTTGCAGGTCTCTACAAAGAAGCTTCCAACCCAGTGGAGTGTATGAGGACTGAGGGACGATCGATGCACTACCCCTCATTTCTGACAAACCACACGGCTGTCACGGAAACCTGACAGATGTCCTTCTTCTTAAACTCCCCTCTTCCTCCCACATTTATCTCAATCAGACAACTGTTGGGTCTGATACACTCACCACCTCATGTTTACTCCTCTCCCAGACTACAGTTAAAGGTAGGGTAGGCAATTTTATAGAGACTAGCAATAGCAGCCTAGCATTGAAAGCACGAGATACCGCCCTCTCTTCAGAGCGCTCTTTAAAGACACGCCTCCTTCATATACAAATATACAAATACAAATTCACTGTACAAAGCTAATGAGTTGTATTATATATATATATATATATATATATATATAATATTATAAATATCTTTATATATATTTTTTTCATTGACACAGTGACTGTGTTGATGTTTAAATGACATTAAGCTATAACTGAAAAAAACATAGCATATCTCAGACATACGGCCTCTTTCAGTGTAAAGCTCTATCACTCTCCAGTCATTCACTCGAGCTCCTCTCCTGTTTACATACTCCAAACACTCCTCTCAACTCCACACAGAGTCTATTGACTCCTCTTTGAGGAGCGTGCATGTGAGGACGTTGAAAAGAGAAGGTTGACCCACTTCTGGAAAGCTGTCTGTTTTCTCACTGAAGCTCAGCCCAGCCAAGTTTGACCACAAAGGCCCCAATTTGGAAGGAATCTGAAGCCGATGAGACGTGCAAGTTCTCTTCGGACTCTGTACTTGGACCGGCACCCGGTCTGCTCTGAGTGTGAATGAAGGCTGACACTCTATGTGAGAGAGCGACACATGACCAGCGAGACCTGCGCCACTGCACTTGATTGGCTCTTTTCACCAATCACTCTCTATTGAGACCTTAACACAGGATGCAGGGGGCGTCTCATTGTAACAATGACCACTTATGAGGTTCCCACAAGTCCAGCGCCACACACAGACACACACACCCACAGGAAAGGAATATCACAAAGGAGAGCTCTTTAATATCTGAACTGTTTCTTCTACAGAGAGCAAACTGAGACATTTCCTGTTTCTCCGATATTTCTCCTGCAAAACATCTACCCAGCAATCTCAAGTGTGTCCTGTTTAAAACACAATTTTGTCTTAGAAAACATCTCAACAATTTAATAATCTGTGCTCTGATTTGTTAAGAACAAGACGCCAAAGTCTGCTTAAAAGGTTTCTTTGCAGCAATGTCATAGAACCATTTTTGGTTCCATAAAGAACCTTTTCAGAACCATTTGTTGTTTACCTTTTAGTTTGTAGAACTACGATAAACCTTTGTATGTCTTAAAGGTTCTGTGGATGCACAGCATGACAAAGAACCCTTAAAGAACTTCTTTTTAAGAAAATACCACTCAAGTTGTATTGTTTCTTATAGCACGGGCTGAAAGCAGTGGGTGTTCTGTTCATTCCGCACAGTTTACGATCTTATTTGTATTATATTAGCAACAAACAATAACTACATATAATATAAAGCTGTCATAAGTTTTACATAGTAAGTTCATTTCAGGTGTGTCAGCAAAAATAGTTTTCAACAACTTGTGAGGCCAAAAACAACCCAGGTCCCTCTAATACACTATTGAACTGATGTATGATTAGCTTAAAACATCCATTACTGTTCTAATGTTTTACCTCAGAAATGGTTGAGATGAAGCTGACATTTCAGTTAGCTATGAAAGAGCAATCTCTGAACATAAACTCTTTTCGTACCTCCACAAAACCACCCTACACTGAAAGACACATGACCACACGCACCAACGGCTCCGGTTTTAAGTTCAGAGTTTGTCTCGATGAATATATTTTGGCTTTAGACAGAGTTTTCTATTCAGATGAATCTACTCTCACCTTCTATCTCGACGCAGTACAATCATTCTGTAGCGCGGCGAGAGCGCTTAGAACTCTCATGATGTACTGATGGAAGATAAACCTCCACACGCGAACACACGCGCACACACGCGCACACTCGCACACCCGCAGCTGTTCTTTGCCTCATGGGGCGTGCGGTCCGCAGGCAGCCAGTGTTCGCCTGTGAATTAGTCCTGTCGTGAAAACGCTCGGCTGTCATTTATAATGCGCTCAGACATCTTCCACTCACATCTATGAACTGCGCGTTAATACACAGAGGAGATAAAGCGAAACTGGGCGGTGAGAAAAATCGCTGACTGAAATTTCGTCTTTAAATTCAGAAAGACAGGCAATTTAATGGAACAGATGTTCAAAACACACACACAAATGTGCGTATGAGGCATTTCTCACTGCAAAAGGGCAAATTTCACAAAGCATTTCTTTGGTTGATGTCAACATGCCCTTATTATAATTCAATCCCTCCCCTCCAATCAGCTGGTTCTGTTCTAGAATGTAACGCCCACTTCTCTTGACCTGATCAAATCCCAATGGAAAATCAGGCCCTCCTCTACACTTATAATTGAAAGCCTTGTTTCCCCCAGACATTTTCATGACAGTGTAACACGTTCCCTCAAATCTACTGTATTAAAATTCTACTTAACTTACTGTCATGCAAAAACATTATTCTTTAAACTTACATTTATAGAAACAGACATTTTACAGTATTGATTGCACAAATATAGCGCTAATATAAAAACTTTTTAATGTATTACAGCAATTAAAATGACTGTAAGTTAAAGTAAGTAATTCTTCGCATCACAATGATTAAAGGTGAGTATAATGAGACATGATGATTTAAATCACAATATATATCTCATTATCCAAAGAAACAAATAAAAAAATGTTAAAAATACACCGTACGTCACCTGACTCGTTCTCCAACGTCCCCACATACAGTCATTAAATCTGACACCACAAATATGCCCTTCTAATGAAAATCTATTATTATAGAAACAAATATTTGCACTTTTAAACATTAGCAAACACACAC
>JAZGTJ010014273.1:0-14264 GCA_036877575.1 Botia almorhae
TTGTAGGAAGTGTGGGATGTGAATCAATCACTGGAGTGTATACTGTAGTGCAGTGTTGGAGTGTCACTTGGCTTTCGCTGTTTGCTCTAGTAAAGACCTGCAATTGAATGTTTGATGAACTTTATTACAGTGTTATTTATGTAATATTTTCCTCTTAATGTTCCTAATAAAGTAAGCTTTGCTATCTAGCTTTGTGGTGTGGCGCGCCCTTTTGTCCTCCATATTTGTCTTGTTAAACCTCTTATAGAAAAGAGTGAGGTTTACTACAATATAAACACTTCTTCCCTAAATTGATTCCGGAGCAGCAGCTAACTTTATTTCACTCGAATTCGCTCAGAGTAGCAATATCCCACTAACTCCCTGTTCTTCTTCTTTAAAGGTGGAGGTGCTAGATGGCCGGCCTCTGGGGATAGGAAGAGTGGAGCAGCAGACTAAGAATTTGCAACTTCCTGTGGACGTGCTTTACACTGAGTCAATACGTTTCCACGCTATCTCATCCCCTACCCATACTGTTGTTCACGGTGTTTTCCACGTCTTCTGGACATTATGAGAACTTAGTCATGCTGTTTGGTCTAGCGAATAGTCCCTCCGTGTTCCAGTCATTCATGAACAACATTTTCTGATAAATGGGCAATCATCTACATAGATGACATTTTAATCCACGAACACGCGAAGCACATTCGTTTAGTGTTAAACTGATTAATTGAGAATAACCTTTATGTTAAAGGTTAAATTAGTCAAGAGGGAGTGACCATGGATAACAAAAAGGTCAGAGCTGAGACACTGTCCCTAAGACAGTTGAGGAACTGCAACGCTTCCTTGGTTTTGCGAACTTCTACAGGCAATTTATTAGAGGTTTTAGCTCTGTAGCTTCTCCTTTAACTTCACTCACCAAACGTCATTCCAGTAGATTAACTTGGAATGATGCAGCAACGAGGGCATTTACAAAGCTTAAAACACGTTTTTACCACCGCTCCCATCTTACATCATGCTGATCCCAAGCTACCTTTGATAGTTGAGGTTGACGCTTCTAATCTCGGTGTAGGCGCTTTCCTTTCTCAACGGCACGGTACACCATCCAAGATGTACCCATGCGCCTTTTTCTCCCGCAAACCATCCCCTGCTGAACAGAATTATGATGTAGGGAACCGAGAATTGTTAGACATCAAACTCACATTAGAGGAGTGGCAACATTGGTTGGAGGGGGCTGCACACTCATTTACCATTATAACTGATCATAAAAATCTAAAGTATCTTCATACAGCCAAACGTCTGAATACCTCTCACGCCTGATGGTCCCTATTTTTCACACGTTTTGATTTTACAGTTACTTATCGACCGGGCTCCAAGAATACTAAGGCTGATGCTCTCTCCCAACAGTCTGATGAATCTCCCAAGTGCCTGTCACCTGAAAACATAATCCCCGAAAAGATTGTAGTTGCCTCAGTTCAGTGAGACCTTAATACAGAAATACTTAATGCAAATGAAGCACAGCCCCACCCTGCCACTTGTTCGAGAGTCTTACCTTTATCCCGAGCCGTTTAGGAGACGTGTACTAACTCAGGTGCATGAGAATTTAAATTTTGGTCATCCAGGTATTACAGCCACCATCCAAATTTTAAGTAACCGATACTGGATACTGGTAAACCCTAGCGATAAAATTAATTATGTTCAGAATTTTTCAGTTTGCCAGGTCTCCAAGACTCCCAGACAGCTACCTGCTGGACTCCTACAACCCTAACCCACACCCTGGTCCCACATCACTATTGACTTTATTATAGATCTGCCCAACTCCCAAGGCAATACAACCATCCTCACGATAACAGACCGTTTCTCCAAAGCTTGTCGTCTGGTGCCTCTCCCCAAGCACCCTACAGCATTTGAGACTGTTTAAATCTTATGTTTTATGGACTACCAAACAACATTATTTCAGACCGGGGTCCCCAATTTACCTCACGTATGTGGTCTTCCTTTTTCAAAAGTCTAGGAGTACGTCAGGATATCACCCTCAATCAAATGGACAGACTGAACGTCTAAATCAGGAGATCATCGGGTTCCTTCGTTCTTACTGTAAGCCACGGGCTAATTGGAGCAGGTACCTGATGTGGGCTGAATACGCTCAAAACTCGTTGGTCAAGCCATCCACTGGAATGACACCATTTAAATGCGTGTATGTAGTGTATGTAGGTCTCTGTTACAGGGGAGGCCATCGCTCCGCCTCCTCCCTGCCGCCAGAGGGAGCCCTTGCCAGAATACTAGTTTCTATCCGGACTACATTTCCCATGTTTCCTGTGCCTAGGGCTGATTACTTCCTGTTTGCCACCTGTTCCTAATCAGCCTGGTTATTTAAACCCAGGACTTCAGTGCGATGTCTTGTTTTGCCATGTCAAACATTTCAGTGTGTTTTCCCTTGTTGATTAGCCGTTGCCGATTGGATTGTTTATTGAGTTTGATTGTTTGCTGCCTGCCTATTGTTTTTGCTTTAGACTATGCTGTTAATTGTTTGCTGCCTGCCCTGAGCACTGCCTGTTTACCCGTTCTGGTTTTGTCTCGCCCTCATTACTCTGTTTGCCGGTGTTTGACCTTTGCCTGTTGTTTTGATTACTCTGTACAATAAAGAGCTGCACATGGATCCCTCTGTCCTTAAGTCTTCTTAATAAGTTTTTGATTTGTTGTTTTTCTTGCTGAACACTTCAAGCACACACTGGTTCAGCAGATCAAGTAAATGGGTAAAGAGGACATGCAGAAAATACTCTGTTGAGGTGAAATGGGACAATGGCAGTGAGTTAACTCTAGAAACCTTTATCAAGAGGAACTGTTTGCTTTCCAGACCATTGACCAATATTACCATTGAAATATACACGTTTTTTTCTCAACAGCAGAGCACTAAAGCCAATTTCAGACAGAATTAATATTGCTTGTACAAATTAATAACAAATCGGCTGGCAAATATTACTCACAATACTCCTGCTGATGAAACACAAAATGTGATTCTGTTTTATTTTCCTTCTTTTAAGACACATACATAATATCTGTCAAAGCTTTAAATTGTATCTCGACATGCGTTCCTGGCAGACCAGAAATGTGCAAAATGTTTTACCTTTTCCAGCTGTGCGTTTTGTTTGCACTTGTAGAGAAACTCTCCAACAGCCACAAACACAGAGAGGACGAGTCCAGCGGCAAGCACTATGAAGATGCCCCCAATGTTCTGGACCCCTAGTGCGCTGGCCTCTTTGTTTTCCTCTTCTGGACAGCCATTTCCTCTCCACCACTTCTCTTTCATCATGTGCAACTTCCCTTCCTCCTGTAACTGCAGGATTGCAATGGTGATTTTATCTCGGTACGGAGACCCTGAGGGGTAAAAAAGCAAAATGATTTAACAAGAAGCTGACCATTGGTTATTCTAAGTATCTCCTCATTGCTGGGTATATAGGATCTCACAAAATGTGAACGTTGTTTTGATTAAAGGAAATTAGTAAATGATGCATATTGCTTTCACAATCACAACATTATTTAAATGACAAGCACATTTTTACCAAAATTACTGTAATAAAAAACATATAATAATTAAATTGTGATGTTATATATCATGACAGTTTTTAAACTACCTTTAACACATGCAGATTAAAATAAAAATTGATTTACAGAGAGAGAGAGAAAGAGAGCATTTAACATTTTGCCCTAAGTACCAACATGTCATGAATGATGAGGAAAGAACCCAGTCGCAGAACAGCTTTTCACCAAAATGCATTTTATTGAACAAAAAAAAAAACAAGAACCAAAACAAGATTTTACAAGATACTGAAACAAAAACAAAACTAGACTAGAAATATTTAAGTAGTGCTCCAAACAACTACACTCGATGCAGAATTATTTCACAACTAGAAACAGGAAACAGCAACAATACAGCAACAGAAGAAGTTGTTTGTTTGATCAATTAAACACAAATCAAGTCACAATCATGTTCTTCAGAAAGTTGTGCAATAGCTTGAAATATGTTACACACTAGGTTGCATTTTCCAGGGTGATCTGAATTCTCAGTGCTTTGTAAAGGATTATAATCATGTGAACTAATAAAAATTGGGAGCAAAATACAAGTCTTACCTATAGGTGTGCCAACTCCATAGGCTTTGGAGTCGATGAGGCCTCCGATCTGCGTAAGGTTACAGTTTCTTTGAGTGACAAATTCAATGCTTGTGGACTCCATAAGGAGAGCATAATCTGACGTCAAGACACGCTGAATTCCCTCCTCAACGCTCTTCACCATGACTGAATGTCTACGACTGCTCATGAACTCCCACATCTTATCATATGTGGAGATCTTCGTTTTCTGAGACAGAAGCCACATTTATCATCAGATTTTATTAAATAAACACTTTATGTAATTTAACCATAAGACCATGCTGACTGCTTCCTAAGTGCTTAGAGTTTACCTTCTTGTGTTCATATCATTTAATTCATTATTTTTATAAAATAAACTTAAACTTGGATATATAGTTATAGTTTGTAAGCCATTTTTTTAATTAAAAAAATTAACAAGGAAACAGCACAACCCCAAAATGATCAAATACTGAAGGAGAATGTTTGAATGTCCAGGATTTCTGATTAAATTAATAAACACCCACTTGTTAATACAAAACACACATTATTGTTCTTTTTAGAAAGACTCATAAATTGGTTAAAACAATACTTTTTCCAGCTTTGCATTATTACTATAGTATAAATAAGCACACAAACTGACTAATCTCCAAACCTGAAATTCAGCAAGCAAAATTCAACATATAAAATAATACCCACTTACATGAGTAAAACTACAAATAAAATTCACAGTCTACATAAATATTATTGTTAATTGCAATGAAATTGGTGCTATTTGCAAAGACTCCTTACCCATTTAAACACAAGTCTTTTTGTTGCTCTTGGAACATATCTGATGGCAAACCTAATTAAGTCACAAACTCAAGGTCTTGCTGCCATTATTGTGTGTAATGACTTTCTGTGGCCGGTCGATATTTTAGATCAACTGGCTGATTTGCTAAGTAATCAGAATCTTTTGGCGTTACCCTTGACAAATAAGCTAAATGAGCATGCAGACTACTGTAGATGAGGCAAAACCACAGGGATTGAGAAATCAGAGAGAAACAGTAAAAAGGAGTTTTAAAGTCACTAATAAAAAAACTATGTTCATTTGTGATGTATAATGCATTTCAGGAGTAAATATTACTCATCGGTTATTAAGCAAGCAATTACTGTTTTATTACACAGTCCTACACTGTACAGGCTACAACATTGCTTTAAACTCACAAAGATCATCAATTTGATTACAAAATCTAATGTTTTCTGTCTCTAGAGGAACTTTGTAATTGTCTTTAAACCCTAGTGAGCTGCCTCACTATCTACTGCCTACACAGTGATCTTGTAAGAATAACAAGAAAAATATGTTCCCTTTTAGACGTTACATCAATGGACTGACGTGTGGGGTCTTGCTTGAAAGCCCTATCACCTTCGAGTAGAAAAAAAACACGCCAATGAGATTTGAGTCTTTCCGTTCGTGCGTTTCTGGGTGCGGTTGTTTCCTTACCTTATCCGATGGCCATGATCGTTGTGTTACATGCCTGGGCAAAAAGCATGCTGAGACAGCTTTCATGGTGGGGTCATGCTCTCGTTGCGACTCCCCCCTTTGGGGCGGGCTGTTCTGGCAGACTGAGTTCAGACTCTGACTCTGAGCTTGCCCGGGCAACTGCGGCCATTGGACCGGAGTGAAATTCTCCACCCAGTCCAGAGCATTCGCGGCTGGATGATTGGTTCCTGGGAGCCGCTCGGAAAGCCCATTCCCGCCCCACCGCCCCAGTGCCTTTCCTCCCGGAGGTGCACATAGAGCTTCAGATGTCGTTTCTGTCCAATGTCATTTCTCCTCCACTCTCACTACCCTCGATGGGGCGGCTGTCAAGGGGTACGCGGAGATCCCTCATGTGGAGCGTGCAGTTGCGGTGCACCTGTGCCCGAAAAATGCCGCCACCTGGAGGGTTGGTCCACATTTCCCGTCCAGAGCCTGTAAGACCAAGGCAGCGCTCGCTGCCAAAAGGCTTACCATGCTGCTGGAAAGGTAGCTACGCATCACAACTGACCTCGCACTTTGGGCGACGAAAGTCACGGCGTGGGCCCTTGGCCAGATGATGTCCACCTTGGTGGTCCAGGTGGACCTGTTTGCTTTCCACAAGTCCTCCCACTGCCCGCTGTTTTATTCCCTGTCTGAGGCATCCCTTTGGGACAATTGCGTTGGCACAAAGCTGGCCCCGGGGCTTCTGCAAATACGCGTTTCCCCTCAGTGAGCTTTTTCTCAAGGACGGGGCACTATCTGGCACCCGCGCCCCGATCTTTAGAACCTCCATGTGTTGTTCGTAGGACCTGAGTGACCTGCCCCCGGTGTGGGGATATTGTTACTCAGGCAAGGGCTCCTTTCACCAGGCAGACTTATGCCTTGAAGTGAAGCCACTTCACTAAATGGTGTTCTTTCCCTGGAGAAGACCCCTACAATTGTCCCAATCAGCTTAGTGCTTTCCTTGCTGCAGGAACGGCTGAAACGGAGGTTGTCCTCTTCCGCCCTGAGGGTGTCGGTGGCCGCTACGTCGGCCCGTCAGCTAGCAGTAGAAGGTAAGTATTTAGGAAAGCACGAGCTGGTCATCAGGGGTGCCTGGAGGCTGAACCACCTCGAGGCTGCCCCTCTCTCCCTCTTGGGATCTTTCTGTAGTCCTCTTGGGGCTACGGGGAGCCCCTGTCGAGCTGCTGAGTCAGTCGAGCCGAAGAGTTCGTTTCTCAAGACTCCTGACCATGTTCGCCTCTATCAAGAGGGTGGGGGACCTGCAGGCATTGTCAGTCTGTGATTTGTGCCTAGAGTTCGGGCCTGTCTACTCTCACATTCTCTTGAGACCCAGGCCTGGCTACGTGCCCAATGTTCCCACCATGCCTTCCAAGGATCAGGTGGTGAACCTGCAAGCGCTGCCCATGAAGGAGGAAGACCCAACCCTTCTCTTGCTTTGTCCTGTTGCGCCTTACGCATTTATGTGGAACACACTCGGAGCTTTGGACACTCTGATCAGCTCTTTGTCTGCTTCAGAGAGCGCAGAAGGGGAAGGCCCTCTCCAAACAGAGGTTGGCCCACTGGATAGTGGATGCCATTGCCTTGGTGTATCAGTCCCAAGGCATGCCGTACGGTTGCCAGTCTCTGTGGGCAGTGAGCCATCCCAGTAGGTAGGATCGCACAGACACATTTTCCATAGGTAGTACTGCCTGGTCACTCTATACCTCATCTCCACACATTACCTCCTTTTAGCGGGGTGTGGTCTTCACAACGCCTTTCCTCTGGAACGGGCGTTTTCCCCAGTGTTTCTACGGTGGTTATACAGTGAGAGGACGGAGATCTGTGCACCGAGGTGAAAGGAACAATCGCCACGACCCCTCCACTTCCAGGCTCTGCACCCGACTGGGTTGCGACGGGCTGCCTGCGCAGAGCACTGGGAAGGTTACAGAGGCAGGGGAACTGTTTTACAGAGGCACGCTTCGCCTGCCTGTACTGATATTCCTAGCCCGTAATGTGGGTCAGCTTGTGGCGTTTTTCACAGGGACCCTGACATATGTCAGTCTGTTGACGTAACGTTAAACGTGACTGATTGAAAGGTAACATCCTGGTTACATATGTAATCCCTGTTCCCTGAAGGAGGAAACAGAGACGTTATGCCCCCCTGATGCAAGCCTGATTCACCGCTGAACATCAGTGCTGACGCTCCTTGTTTTGTAAGACAGTCAGCGAGTTGAGTTTTTGTGTCCGACCAGAGTACTTTTTTGATTCTTTTAGTCTGTATGAACTCCCTTATGCTGCTTATTTCCAGTCGAAGACGTTTCTCAGAGACCTGTTTTGTTGACTTAAGGGCATCAAACGGAGAATGGTTGTCTGTCACACAGATCAATGAAGGCTTATTCAGCTCAGTGTTTCCAGTAGTAAGTTCAGAAAAGAGAGTAGTCACAAAAATGGCATTATCTATTTCATCTGACAGGGCTTGAGTTTCACCTGCCACAGTACTCCAACAGAGATTGCCAACAGAGAGGAGAAAACTTCCCTCCTTCTCCCAAGAGACCAATCAGTGTCCCCCCTTGCGTGCCCCCATCAGGGAGATTTCCAAAGGACGCATCACTGAAAACAACAAAGTTTAGAGCATCACTGTATCCCAAATGTTGAAACCTGAGAGTCACCTTTTCACATTTAACCTTTAATAGACTGGACTGTAGCATACTTTATATTTGATGCTATACTGCATACATCAAAGATAATGTCTGGTCTGGTTTGTTTTGCAACCCACAGTATTTGTCCTATTTTTGACCTAAGCTGCTCTTTTTCAGTCTCATTAAGAGAGACATCCCTCTGCACTGCACGTGCTGCTTGCAGCCGAATAGGCTGTAGGTTTTCAATGTTACTATGCTGGTGTACATGAACTACACTATTAATAGTAACAAAGTCCATTCCCACATAGCAGAAATTTTCATGTTCCTTACATCCAACATGTAATGCAGACTTTAGTATAGGTATCACATCTGTTGAGAAGTTTTGTGAGCCTGCCCAAAGAAAATCATCAACATGACATGCAAGTACTCCAGTAACCTTACATTGTTCATCCAGCCAATAGAATACTGCTGGATCTACTTTAGACATTTTACCACCTGTACTTAGCATGATTTCTTTTACTTTGTTGTACCAATACAATGATGCATCTGCAAGGCCATAAACGCACTTGTTTAGTTTCCATAGAACATTTTCCTTCCCTGCTTCAGGAGGGGAACGGACATAGATTTCTTTGGACAACTGCATGCCCTGCAAGAAAGCAGATTTAATGTCCATAGAATGGACTTGCCACTTATTTTACAGCTAATAATAGCCTAAGAGAGTCAGAAGCACAGGTTGGGGAATCTTTCTGCAGCTTGTGAATATTAAGCTCTTCAAAACCTTTGGCTACGAGTCGTGCTTTAGGCACAATGCCATTCGAAGTTTCTTCGAGTCTACAGACCCATCTGGTAGAGACACACTTTTTACCTGCATCATCAACTTCCTCAAAAACATTGTTTTTGTACCAATTGACCATTTCATCTGGTTTAGCTGCATCAAATGAAACGTCTTTTGTTATAAGTACATCAGACTCTCTCTCAGTTGATTCAATGTGAAGATTATCAACACATGACATATCCAATGACTCTTTTTGCCCATTACTGCCATCTTGTTCAATATGTTGCAGATTAAACCAGTTTTTATATTTTTTAGAGGCTTTGCCTGCTCTGCTTAAAACCTTGGCTCTCTGTAGACCACCACTGTCGTGTTTCATAAATGTTACAGTCTGTCCTGTTTTTAGCTTTACACCAGCTAAAGAGACAGGATTACCACACACATCATGATCTGTTTCAGTTTGTGTCATACTAGTATGAACCATTTATTCTGTATTTAACTCCCTGATGCTGGTGTTTTCTTGGTCGCTGTCTGTGTTTTCTTCACTATCTGAACCGTCTGCTACATTGTTTAAGCTACCTTTTTCACTTACTTTTTAGCTGTTTTATTGTTCATTTTGCTTATCTTGAGATTCCTGATCCTCTGTGTTTGTCTTATGGGAGTTCCCCCATGTCTTATAAACACAACAGCTCCAATAACTACCCCTGGCCCCTTCCACTCAGGACAGTCTACCCTTTTTTAATAGACCTTGTCACCTGTCACATACAAGTCATCTGTGGGCCTATGTAGTGCTTCAGTGAACGCTTTCCTAGAAGCATGTAAAGAAGAAATGTGTTCTCCTACTTTAGCACTTACAGTAGTACCCTCTAGAGCAGGCAATTTATCAACTAACACAGAAGGAAAGTTAGGATTCTGTCCAAACACTAATTGGTATGGACTGTAGCCATGCATATTCAACATACTGATCTTAGCCATAAAGGCCCAGTCAAGGGCAGTGTCTCAGTCACATCCATTTCTTCGTTCGACCTTCAGGATGATCTCGGTGAGTGTTTGGTTATGTATCTCGAGTAGTCCGTTGCTCCAGGGACTGTATCCAGCTGTTGTTCTTGTTTCGATGTTAAAGTTTTCAGCCATGTCTCTTGGTTGTTGAATTCCCCTTCATTATCACTGTACAGCTTTTGGGGGGCGCCATGGACACTTATCGAAGTGTGAATAAAGGAGTTGACAATTTCAGTTGACTTCTTTGTTTTCACAATGTTTCCGGCGCTAAAACGTGTAAAGTGGTCGATGATGTGAAAATACCACACACCTGGTTCTAACTCTTGCAGATCCACCGCCACTGTCTCGTTATTTTCCGAAGCCATGGGCAACCCCACAGCAGGCTTTGGCTTTGTCCTTTTGTACTTTTGGCATATTTTATTTGTTGTCATATACTATTTGTTGCATTCTTTGTCATTATTTCCGGAACTGTGAATGAGCCTCTGTAGCCTGTCTGCCGACATGTGACCAAACTGCTTATGGAGCTTCAGAAGGATTTTGCGTTTCTCATCTGGAGACATATTATCTGTCACTGTTAGAACTTCCTCTTCAGCTTGATCTTTCTCAAGGTCTTTGTCTCTGATATCGACACAGTAATGTCCAGAACTAGTAAATTCAAGAGGAATGGACTGTTTGAACATTACTTCACTGTCCTTTTCCATGTCCAAAATTGTCCCTGCTTTCTTCAGTGATGCTTACTCAGCAGGAGTGAAATGTCAACCTTGACAACTTCTGTTTCAATTAAGCATTTTGTCAGTCCTATTTTAGCTGGTAATTTCACATTTCTTGTGGAATACACCAAATTCCCATCCCCGAACCGAAATGGTCTACAACTACGAGTTTCTGTTTGCATCAGCTGGCTCACTTGATCTTGAGTGAGGCCATCAATATAGTTTTCCAGCCATTTACAGTACGGGTACAAGCAGTGTCAATAATCGCTGATCCCAATGATTCAGTCATGAATATCTCTGCATCTGACATTGAGGCCTTTGTAAACTATGTGATGTTACATTCCTCAATATTTGCATCTTCAGTTATACTTGTTCAGTTTTCTTGTGTGGACAATCTTTAGCCCAATGAAATGTGCACTGGCACATCTGGATCTCTTACCGTATTTATCCAGTGGATTAGTCCCTGGTAATGGCTGCTTTGGATGCCCACTTTGCAGTGTTCCGTTTCGTTTTCCTCCTCCTTGCGATCTTTGTTCAGTGAAAAATGCCACGTCCTGGTTCACTTGTATTCCGTTTGACGAGCCTGTGTTTTCCTCTGAAAATCCTTTTTGGAGCTGATTTCATAGATGAAAACTTCAACTCTGTGCAGGCCATCAGTGCTAGCTGTTTGTTTCGTCGAGGCAAGCCATGTCTAATAGCTTAAAAAGCCAGCACAGCGTCAGGATGCGTCATATTATACTTTTTCATCCAATTGTATTGCTGTTCGAAATTAATTATGCAGTCCGCCATGGTAACCGAACTATTCTTCGTTATACCATCAAAATAAGAATAGGCTTCATATGCACGATCCTTTTCCTCTTTTAGGAACACATCGTCCAGTTTAGGCATCAGCGTTGCCATACCATTATCACTGTCTAAATCCTCCACAGGTATTTCCATCGCCGTTTCACGGGCTCTACCCTCAAGCCCCAAGGCGACAGTAAGGGCTTGCTTCTTTTTGTTGAGCTCAGTAACCCATGTCCAGATATTAACTTCATTTTTCCAACACTCGAATGGCCTGGTTTCATCAAACTTCGACGGAACTTTGTAACTAGCCGCATTCTTTAACCATCCTCTGCTACCATGTTAAACTCAAGTAAACGTGACGGTTACATTTCAGTTAGCACACTTTATTTTTTTGTAAACTCCTCGTCTCCCTCATCAGCAACACACTGCCAAAACCCCCCTCCAACACAACACCGCCCCCTTTCACCGCGCGCTCACCTTTGAACCGGCGCATGCGCTAACCACAAATAACAGGGGAGGAAATAACAAACCACAAACTACATATAGATCTAACACAGATGGACTAGTTTTACACAGTGACAATATTTTACCATTGTTAATTTATCTGGTTCGAACAGATTATCAGTTTGTTTCTAATCTAAATATTCTCTGACAATCAGATCTGTATTCTGCAGATAGTACATGAAACATATCACTATTTGTCTACACTGCAAGAAGATAGCTACTGTTTTTACAGAACAGTAACACAAGCAGTCTGTGCTTGTGTTTTCCCTCTCATAATCTGTATTAATGATTCTACATCAAGCTGAGGTTTAAACTTCAAATCATGACATCAATATTGAGATGAATCACAGTTGGTGAGGATGAGAACCAAAATGTATTAATACAAGATACATGTAAATAAACTGTCCTTTCATTGATCAGAGTGCTAATGTTTATTTTTTTAGGATTCTTTCAGGAGAACGGGCAGAGAGCGATTTTTTGGGTGCAGATCCGAGTGCTATTGCCGGGTTCATATATGCCTAAATAAACAGAGGTAAAGGAGAAAACAAGGCAGGTGTTAAAATGCCCATAAAGTGCATTGAAATTCCTCTCATCACATGTGATTGTGTCATTAATCAATAGTTTCTTATTAAAACAAAAGATTAGAGCTTGTGTTAAAATCACTGTTCAGCTGTTCAGTGTGATCTATTGTGTTATATATTTACATATATCTGGTAATAATAAGACTTTATTTACAATATGCTTACTAATAAATGTTAGAGGTTTAAGCAGCAATGCTGTATAGATAGTTTCTCTTTCCTCTTTGTTAGATATTTCTTTGAGAAAGGCATGTGTGGTAAAGGAGAATGGTCCAGTACAAACATCTCCTGCTCTCACTAACTCATCACAGCTCACAGCTGGTAATGAGTGGAATCTGGAATCTGCAGCAGGCAGATGGCTGTCCATTCTCATTCACACCCTCATTATACTGAAATGCACCCAACAATAAGATTCTACCTGAAACCACACCTCACTTAGAGAGAGAGAGAATGAAAGCTGTGCTTTCTAATGCATCCACAGAATAGGGCAGGATGGATTAGACATTAATATATTGTTTTGTGTGCATGTGTAAACACTGAGTATTTTGGGTCTGTATTGTTATGCTTCTCTAAATGTCTTTCATTATGGCCTATCTCATAAACCATTGTTGTCAGCATTATACCTGCCTTCATACTCCGCTTTCTTCAACTCCATGGAGGAAATCTTTTCTGTATGGAGGGGGAAGGTTTATGACCACCATCCACATGACCAGATGACTTTATTGGAGGTAATAAATGTGGTGTGTAAAAACATTTCTCTTGAAGACTGCCAGGGTTCCAGATGGACCTTCCAAAATGTGATGTTGATGAGAACTTTGAGGACTAGAACACTTACAGCAGTTTTCAATAAATGAACTACACATGTTGTTGATGTGTTTTTATTTGTTATTGTTTTTTTTTATTATCATTGCAGCCCTGGAATTTCAAATATTTTTCCTCCTCTCTTTTTTACCTTTTAATTTTCTAAATGATAAAGTATTATATTAGAGTATTATATTTAAATAAAGAAAATTGCAGCATTTCTGATTTATTCGTTGTTATTCTATAATGAAATACTGATTTATGTGAAAAATCATTTAAACTTTAAAAATAATAATCATAATTAATGCTCCCTGATGTTAGTGTTCTTAGGTGGGTGTGCTGTCAATGTTGGAACAAGCTTATTTTGAGACATATATGAAGTGTTTTGTTGGTCCAAGTGAGATTTGGAGGTGAGATTATGTAACGAATCCGGCCTCTGTCACCATTACCCAAATATCCCTCTAAAACTCCATTTCCCATCACCCCTTGCGTAGCACTGATTACAAGCTCACCTGCAGCTTGTTACCGGGACTACTTAAGTATGGAGTTAGAATTGTTGCATAATTCCAAATAAATACATTATGATCCACAAATAAATGTAAAGCGATTGACAAAAAACAAAGCATATTCACAAAATAAATAGAATGAGATCCACAAATAAATCTTAGAGTTCCACAAACATGAATTATATTCACAAGTAAAAAAAATTAGAATTGCAAATAAAAAACATACAAATTTTTTTTTATTTTACAAACACAACTTTGACCGGCATTTATATGTGAATCGCGTATTGTGCATTTGTAAATCGCTGTGCGTATTTGTGGATTGCTCTCTGTGCATTTGTAAATCGCTGTGCGTATTTGTGGATTGCTCTCTGTGCATTTGTGGATCGCT
>JAZGTJ010014274.1:0-14264 GCA_036877575.1 Botia almorhae
TCCATCAACTGCAAGATGCTATCCTATCAATATGGGCCAACATTTCTAAAGAATGCTTTCAGCACCTTGTTGAATCAATGCCACGTAGAATTAAGGCAGTTCTAAAGGCGAAAGGGGGTCAAACACCGTATTAGTATGGTGTTCCTAATAATCCTTTAGGTGAGTGTATATCGAAATGTTAATACATGTTGAAAGCTCCCTAAAGTACGTACTTCCATGTGTTACTAAGCCGCGGTGCACCGCTTCAAATAGAAATCGTTACGTTATTGTTACATTTCTTCCTGTTGTTTTAAAATTAAAGGCACAGTCACTTTACCAATACATCTATTCTAAGACACACACGCACACAAAGCAGTGTTTGTTTGTACAATAAAATAAGTTGAAAACAATTATTGTCTGCTCAATGGTTTTTATAAAAAGAGAGTTGCATTGTCCATTCCATAGAACACGACTTTCCCCATGCCCCCCACGTGCCACCCCATTAAAATAAAAGAATCTAGAATCGGCCCTGCTGCTGTCAAAGGACAAAATAATCACTTGCTGCTCTTGACTAAGTGACTTTTGTAGCTTTAATAAGAGCACAAAGTTGTGTTACAAATCTAGTAAATAAAATGTATTCATATAATGCACCAGATTAATCTGTTTAACATGTTAACTGTTTTTAAAATGTTCAAACTTTTCTTATGGGGGATCATGCTTCCAGACACTCATCTCGTCTCACACCTGTCCTTTGTAATGTTTGTTAACCAATCCAAATTAAACATTCAGCCTTGTGGTATAAATAGTGAAATAATACTGAATGTAATTACACTGATTTGAGGCTTCTACCACAGAATAAATAATAATTTGATGTTCAAGGTTGAACATGAAACTTGAGGTTGAACTTTTTCTCACATTTTTCTCTTTCTGTCAGATTGGTGGCTGCAGCAGTCTGAATGTTCTCTGTGTAAGAGAAAATCGTCTGACATGCATCCCTTGCGAGCTCTCCCAGGCTGCAGAGCTGCATGTTCTTGATGTTTCGGGAAACAGGTTTGTCAGCGCAAAGTGACTTAGCAGTAGTCTGTAGGAGTTAATGTGGACTGTAAACTGTGAATAACCCCCTCAAAACCCATTGACCCAGCATAACAACCCAGCAAAGTGTTTACTGTACCCCAAACAACCCAGAATTATGACCCAGCACTTTTAACCCAACAATGTGGTTACAGAAACAACCCAGCATTTTTTTGAGTGCAGCTTTACATTTCTGTGAGAATAATAGCTAATAGCTTTAAATGGCTTTGTGAATGATTTTGTCTTTTTTCTCTCTGTAGGCTCCTGTACCTGCCCATGTCTTTGACTACTCTACGACTTAAAGCCCTATGGCTGTCAGAGAATCAGTCCCAACCTTTGCTCACCTTCCAAACAGATGTGGACCCAGAATCTGGTGAGAAGGTGCTTACCTGTGTCCTGCTGCCTCAGCAACCTATAGGTAATGTTATGGTACTTTTAGGAACTTTATTTAGTCCAATTATGTTGGATAGGTTAGCATACGAAGTGCTTTAAGGTATGTTTCATGAAATTTATAATGCACTATGCTGACACACCCTAATGTCACCAAAAGGAAAATGACTTTGTTAAACTATATTGTGACTCGTTCTAGTGCTTCAGGGAAAAAATGAACTTGTTATCCAATGAACATAGTAAAACTTTTATGTATTTAATATTTTAATGTTCTAGGTGTTTATCTGCAAGAAGGTTCTGTTCATAATCTGATGTTTTTGGGTTTAATATTCTGATAATACTGGGGATCACTCTCCGTAGCTGCTCTGCTTTAATCTTGCCTCTTCTTGTGGACTTTATTTGGGGCTTGGCACATCCATGTGATTGGCTTAGATTCTGTGACATATGCAGTACAGTCAGTCAGGCAATGTATAGGTACTGTAGTGTGACACGTGTGAAGTGGATCTCAGTATCTGAGTTCTTACTGTGCCCCTTCGACACTTGTGTGCTATGTTTAACATACTTTCAGTGGATTGGATGACTAAAGAGGCTTATCTCCACTCACCTCCAGCCTCAGCTGTGAGCAGACACAGCTCCCTCCCACATATACATCTTATCCAAGCTTTTATTTTGTGGAGTTTTTTTATGAGATATCCAGAGGTATGTTAATCCTAAATATAGTTCATCTTAAATATAGCTGCCATGGCAACGTGTCAAACTTTAATACCACATTCGGTTGTATGTGAGGTGCTTAACACGCTTGAAATGGCATGAAATATGGCACACACATAATAGTGGTCAGACCGCAAAAGCAATTTTTAAACATTCTTCCAACAAATATTATGTCAAGTCATTGAAGATGCTAAATTGCGAAAGGATTCTTAATATCTCCAATGGTGTTGCCATGGCAAGGCAATAAAGTATTGGCAAAAAACGGAAACAGGAAGTGGCTTATATCTGCTGTGTGAATTTATTTCGTTCAGACTTGAGCTGTATGTTTGGTCGTAGGGACTGATGACAACATAGTTACAGTTATAGCACCACCAACTGGCAAGAAGAATGTCTCTTAAACTCTTAAATGTCTCTTGTTTAAAAGAGTCCTTTTAAATTTAAAATCCTAAAACCTTTTCTCTAAACAATCTTGTGCATGGGTTGAGTGATTTGGGAAATATGTCCTCAATTATTTTTGGACTAAAATTGTTTTCTGAGAAGCACCAAGTGGCAATGGTACCGTAGTGCTTGGGCCTGTAAACGCTGCTTGAAGCTATATTTGTATTTAAGCTTATTACGTTAGCTTTAGAAAGTCAACATACTGTTGTTTGATTTAAACATTATCATTATTATTATTATTATTATTAATAGTGCTTGCGAAGCAAAACATCACTATTACTGTCTTGAATACTTATTAGTGGTGCTTGCGAAGCATACATCACTGTTACTCTGTTGCATACTTACTAATAGTGCTTGTGAAGCAAAGCATGCTCTTGCATGCTTCTTTTTCTGGACAAAAATTCAGTATGTTACTTGTTCTGCACCGTTTGTCGTAGACCAATAAATGAGGAGTTAAATTGAACTGCTTATTGAGGAAAGGTGTAATATTACTTTTATAAGCAATTAGGTACACAATGTTCACACAGTTCGCGAAAAAGTGGATGAAAATTGCATTGACTTAAAATCGGGTGACTTATGTAATGTCATAGGTACCATTTATAGTACCCTAGCAACAGTTTAATGAAATTAATAAGCCATATCTCAGCATTTGAACATTGTAGAGACATGTGGGTGGGCATATTTGGACTGTCAGTGGGCTTTAGGTATTGCCCGGAAACTTCCTAGCCACACCCCAGCAAAGATTCAGAGTGCCCTAGCAACTGAATAACACCATGAATAACCCAATTTCAAAAAACGCTGCTAAATGTAATGAATTAAGGGGCAAATCAATGAAACTGTGTTCAATTAAAAACTTTCACTGAGGTCATAGTTGATTCAGCTCAAAGAAAAATTTGTATAATTAATCATTATTGATTGAGTCCAATTAATCATCGTGTAATAAGTATGTGATCTCTTCGAATCTAAGAAGTATTTTCCTGGCCTTGGAAAATAAAGCGTTTTTGCTTAAACAGGACTTTAGAGCATGTTGCAAGATCAGACAGTTTGAACGACACTGTTTAAAGGACATTTATTTGTGAGCTTTAAGCACAGTCAAGTGTGAATACAAGGCTGTTTACTAAACTACTCTACAGGGGAAACACAACTTGACTATACTATGTACATAGAAATCCATTGAACTTTAGTGAAGAGCATGCATCTGAATGTGCATTGAGAGAGTCCTAAGGTGTTCCACATAAAGAGAAAGTTCTTCCCTTGGTGTATTGGAATGTTCTTAATCTCTTTTGGGCCATGTGGTGTTACTCCTTCCCATGGAATTCCTTTAAAGCTTGGGCAGGGTGTCATAAACTGTCCTGTTGGTGTCAGAGATGTTAATAGTTGTCTGAAGGAAAAGTTTGCCTGGGGTCCTTAAGTCTTAAGGGGGGGTATTTTACCAAAATGATCCAACAGTTTGGTTATACCAGACACTACATAAGTCATGCTTCACTACATCAAGCATTGTGCAAAAACATGCTAGCTTACATGTTAAATTATGCTAACATCATGCTAACATCATGCTAAATAATGCTAGCATCATGCTAATTCATGGTAGTATCATGTTGGTATCATGTTAAAAAATGCTGGCATCAAGTTAAAACGTTAAATTGTAGTAGTATCATGCTAAAACATGTTGGCATCACGTTACCTATAATATTTTTACATCATGCTAAAATCATACTAGATTATGTATGTAGAACATAAACATAAAACTCCACTACACGTCACTCCACTTCCCTTCCCGGGCTAATATAAGAGAGATTTGTGGAGGTGCAGTCACTGCTAGGTGGGTCAGGAGGGAAATATTAAAAGATTGTTTTACAGTAGGCCTATAAGGATTTAAAATTCAATTTTTTCAATTCAATTTTATTTATATAGCGCTTTTTACAATGTTATATTGCTTTAAAGCACCTTTACATAAAAAACAAATAATAATAATAAAACACAAAACAAATCTCAGACATGACATTTGTTGATTAATGGTATAATTGATTAATGGTATAATTGCAAATAATATCTGTGGGATGTATAAGACTAATTAGGTATACTAAGCCTATAGTTTGTTTACAAACAAAGAGCTGACTAAACTGATAAAGCCACAAAATTGTTAAACAAAATATAAGCATTCCAGCTTACAGGGCTATAAGGGATTTGCAGTAGTACCATGAACTACACAACATGCAAAAGCCATAACATCACACTGCTGTGCCTAAGCAGGGAACAAAATAAAGCTAAACATTGTCATGTATATAACGGTAGGTTCACTAAAGAAGTCTATCAAATCCTGATGATCTGTGTCTCGGGGTCATTTCATCCAGTCCCCCACCATCTGGTCTCAGAGTTTGGATTTAGTGTGGAGCCAGTACATCTGTTCTTGTGGGAAATGTTCCTGGTTCCGCTTTACCTAATTAATGCAGCCTAATAATCCCTTAGGGGATTTGAGTAATAAATCCATATGACTATGTAGGCAAGATTAAAGAGGTAGGTCCTTAGTCTAGATTTAAAATGACAGAGTGTATCTGCCTCCCGGACAACACTGGAAAGTGTTTGGGTGCCACATACGAGAAGGATCTACCACCAGCACTTGTTTTGGAAATTCTGGCTACTAACAGTTGGCCAGAACCTTCAGATCACAGTGAATGTGAAGGACTATAATAGGAGAGGAGCTTGCTTAAGTATTGAGGAGCTAAACCATTCAGGGCCTTGTAGGTAATAAGCAGGATTTTAAAATTTATACGATGCTTGATAGGCACCCAGTGTAGAGTTGCCAAAACTGATCTTATATGGTCATACTTGTTCGTTCTCGTGAGAACTCTGGCCGCTGTATTCTGAACCATCTGGAGTTTTTGGATTAATCTTGCAGGGCAGCCACAAAGTAGGGCGTTGCAATAATCAAGTCTTGATGTCATGAATGCATGAATTAATTTTTCAGTGTCTGGATTCAAGAGCGTGTGTCGTAGTTTTGATATATTTTTAAGCAAAAAAAATACAAATATTGGAAATAAGGCTTTTAAAGGATAAATTATCAAAAATGACACCCAGATTTTTGGCTAATGAAGCAGGCTTTATAGAGTATCCATCTAGAGTAAGGCAGTGTTTTATGTTGCTCCGTGTGGAGGGTTTTTGCCCAACAAGTAAAAGTTCTGTTTTATCTGAATTTATTAGTAGAAAGTTGCTAGTCATCCAAGTTTTGATATTGACTATGCATTCTGTTAGTTTAGTGAATTTATGAGTCTCGTTGAATTTATGAGTCTCTTTATAATTGCTCCCAGAGCATGTATAAGGTGAAATGTAGGGGTCCAAGAACTAAGCCCTGTGGTCAAAAGTGTCAAAAGCTGCACTAAGGTCAAGTAATACTAGAAGAGAGATGCAGCCACGATCGGCTGACAAAAGCAGATCATTAGTCACTCTGATGAGAGCAGTCTCTGTACTATATCTGTGAAGATGCCACCCTTTTCCAATATTTTTGAGATAAAAGGTCAATTTGAGTTGGGTCTGTAGTTTTCTAGTTCCCTGGGATCAGGTTGTGGTTTTTTAATAAGGGGTCTGATAACTGCCAGTTTGTAAGGCTTTGGGACATATCCTAACACCAATGATGTATTAATAATACTATGTAAAGGGTCTATAATTTCAGGCAGAATCTCTTTCAGCAACCTGGTATAGGATCAAACATACATGTTGTCGATTTAGATGCTATGATTATTTTTCACAGTTCATCCCTATCTATAGGAGAAAATGACTGGAGTTGCTCTTTGGGCAGGTTATGTTGCACCATCCGATTTGTTTGTGTTAAAAACAGTTGCATGTTTATGATTTTGTCTCTTGCAGTGTCTATTTTGTTATTAAAGAAATTCATAAAATCATCGCTATTATGGTATTGACAACTGTCAGTGGCAGGTGACGCTTTCTCTTTGGTTAATTTAGCCACTGTTTTGTTTGCTTCCAGTTGCGTACCATTTTCCGGGCTGTTCTTTTCAGATCATGGTTATGCTCGTTATACCACGGCGTTGGACTGTTGTCCCTAATCTTTTTTAACCGTAGAGGTGCAACTATGTCTAAGGTGTTAGAAAATAGGGAGTTAACATTTTCTGTTGCGCTGTCAAGGTCTTCAGAGTCATCCATTATGTTAGGGAATAAAAAAGTGCAGGTAGGTTTTAGATAAAAAAATCTTTAGTAGAATTTATTGTTCTACTTTATTTATAGAGAGTAGTGTTCAAAATGTCTTTGAAAGCCAAACCCAATGCATCCTTTTATTATCCACGTGGATGTTAAAATCACCAACATTTAAAACTTGATTGGTGGCTAGTACTACTTATGATAAAAAGTCAGCAAATTCCTTGATAAAGTCTGTGTGGTACCCTGGTGGCCAGTAGAAATAAAAGGGGCTAATTATTTACCCATGATGAAGCTATATTAAGCACCATTACTTCAAAAGAGTTGTAACTGAAGTCAGATCTTTGGCCAGCTGTAAATGTATTTTATATAAAGTGCAGCAACACCTCCTCCTTTGCCTTTTGGACAAGACTCATGCTTATAACAGTAATTTTGGGGGATTGACTCATTTAATGTAATCATCCCATTTTAGCCATGTTTCTATCAAGCAGAGCACATCTAGGTTTTGATCTGTGATTACATCATTAATAAAAAGTGTTTTTGTAGAGAGAGCTCTAATATTCAGCAAGCCAAGCTTTATTAATTGTTTGTCTCTATTATGTACCTTTTTTATTTGTTTAACATTGATTAAATTGCCATGTAATTGTTTACAGGTTTTTTTGTATTTACCAGTCCGGGGGACAGACACAGTTTGTATATTATAGCATTTAGGTGATTCTATGTGTTGCAAATTATGTGACATTTGTGGCATGTGACGCCTGGCAGACAGTTGGTTAAGCCAGTCTGTCTGCTTCCTGACCTGGGCCCAGTTAGTCAAGTATTAGTAAGACTATATGCCAAATTTCTAGATAAACGAGCAGCACCAGCCCTAGAGGGATGGAGACCACCTCTTTTACCAGGTCAGGTCTACCCCAAAAACGTTTCCAATTATCTATGTAGTCTATATTATTCTGTGGACACCACTTAGACATCCAGCCATTTAGTGATGACAGTCTTCTATGTATTTCGTCACCACGATAATCAGGGATAATCACCACGATAAGCAGGGAGGGGGCCAGAGAATATCACTGTGTCCGACATTGTACTAGCAAGTTCACACCTCTTTAATATTATCTTTAGTAATCTCAGATTGACAGAGATAAACATCATTTGTGCCAACGTGTATAATAATCTTACTGAATTTACGTTTAGCTTTAGCCAGCATGTTTAAATTTGCTTTAATGTCGGGCACTCTGGCTCCCGGTAAACATTTGACTATGGTGACTGGTGCCTCTATTTTCACGTTCTAAACAATAGAATCGCCGATAATTAGGGAACGTTCAACAGGTGTCTTAGTGGGTGCGTCTGTTTAAAACTGTAATCGTAATGGAAGAGCGGTATTTTGTCCTGCGACTATGCCGTCTCACAGTCACAAAGTTTCCCTGATGCGGGGGATCTGCGACCGGAACCGAACAATGTATGGACCTAGTAGCATCCAAAGTCTAGTCTAAAGCCCTATCACTCTTACTATCCTCAAGTAAAGTCTGTTTGCGTGTCTCTAATTCTGAAATCTTCTCTGTCAGCCTAACTATTTCCTTACATTTATCACATGTAAAACCCTCAGCGCTGACAGAGAAGGCTAAATTAAACATGTGGCAAACAGTGCATGTTACAATAAAAAGAGAAGATGCCATGACTCTCAATGTTTTACAAGTTATTCCTACTTACTAAAGTTGTTTGATAAACTTGAGCAGATGAAAAACGCAGGAGATGAAGACAGTATAGACAGTAAAGACAGAAAACAGCTAACCGGCTAGCGCGGTGGTAACCGAACTGAGTCGTCTGTAATGAATAACGATCAAAAGGTAGCGATATCTAGTTAATTTAATACGATGTAAGCAATACACAAAAGAGTTACGTTAATAACTTAGACACCAAAAGTAATGAGAAAATACTGAATAAAGAGTCAGAGCAAGGCTAAGCAGAGGCACAAACACAAATCACTTCCAACCAGTCAGACAGGAACCGGAAGACAATCAGGATTCATGAATCAGGATTCATCCAATCAGGACACATGAATGTTTAGTTTGAACACCATCTAAGGGCCATCTAATGATCTCAGAGATCTCTTCTACCTGGATATAGATACCTTAACATGGTTTTCTGAACAATAAATCTTCTGTCTGAGCCTTCGGGTCATTCTATATTAGTAAGCTACATCTTTAATATGTTTTTTGTCAATAAATAACACCAGTGCATATTTTATAGTACACAGACTATTTACACTACATATGGAATAATCCCTGTCTTTAACTCAAATACTTGGGTTTCATGAGATGTTCATCTACTGTTTGTCTTACAGATTTTGTTGCTCACTAAAATCATATCTTTTAGTAATTTGGAGTTCTAATACCAGAAATGCAAAAACGTTGAATGTTGAAGTGCTCTGGTTCAGATAACCTGGCCCGCTGTGGAGCTTTGGAGAGTCTGATGGAGAGTGCAGTGACGGGTGACACCTGGGATGACAAAGCCACAAACAGAATGAGCACCATCCGCTTTGTGGAGGATGATGATGATGAAGATGAGGAGGTAAGGAGGCTCTACCTACCTCATAGACTGTACCTACAGGATAACTGTACATAACAGGATAACTAACTAGTTTGGATTTTGCATGATTATAAGTATTCATCTAAAGCCTACTAAAAAACTACTAAGTCTGATCTACTAAATCAAAACTGGAATTTGGAATACTTCTTGAAAATTGTAAACTTAGAAATGGAGATACAGATTCAACAAGTTAGTATTCTTTCTGAAGACTAGCATTAACAAGAAGCACATCGATGTTTTGATTCAGACTGTAACCGAAAATTAATGGTGTTGGGTTTAAAAGATAAAGGACTACGTTCAAAGTTCTGCCAAAATGTTCCACTTCAATAGGTATACATTGGCAAAGGAAAGCAAAGCTGTTTATGGCATTTTGTGGGGAAGTCAAAATTGGAGTTTTGTGGAAAGCCCATGTCTTTTAGCTTTGATGAGAACATCTGCATGTTTTGCGTATGGTGCAATCTGTATAGTGCACTTTTTACCAAATGCAGTAGGTCTTCCTGGTATTTTGTGCATACAGAAAATATATACAATATACTTTTAAAAAATATTACGAATAGCATGGTCGCCTAACATTTTAAATGCTTTTTTTTTATTCTGGTTGTAACGTATACTAAAGACTTTCTGGTGTAAATGTCTGTTTGTTTTTCTTAGAGAACATTGTTACGACGGGCAACCCCTCACCCTGGTGAGCTGAAGAACATGAAGAAGATGGCTGAAAGCATCTGTAAGGACATAAATGCTACCAAAGGCCTGGATTCCAATAAAAATGAGGTCAATAATGCTGTGGACAGGGTGACTACATCTGTGTGACCGCTTTAACTCTGGGATGTCTTTTACCCAATGTCTTTCCCCCCAATTTCTACCCACAGAGCCATTCTTCACTGCCCCCTTTTTCTCTCAGGGGCTGACCACCCTTTTGCTTTCCTAGGACCATAGCCCTAACTTCATCTACTTTGCCCTGTGTCAGGGACAAGCCCCCCAACCAGGTGCCTTCTTTTATAAAGACCTGGACAGCAATAATCTAAAAGTGAATGTACATATTTGCTTGTAAAACTTTTAAAATCCAGTGCTTTTCTTTCATTTTCCTTTGACACACAAAGTAGGTAGCTGCACTACAAGTCTTGGCATGTCAAAACCTTTATTATAGATATATTAATTTATATACATATTTTGATCTATTTTTTATTTTTGAAACACTGGTGGATTTTTTAAACTGGTAATGCATGGAGATCAGACGTATCTGAACCTACTGATTTAAAAAAAAACTGTTGCTAGTTGCTTGTAAATATTGTTACTTTTATACATGCGGCAGCTCAGGTGGTATATTTTAAAAAATAAACGTGTAGACAGTTTCTTAATCCGTGAACATTCTTTATATTCTTTTCTAGGACTTTATTAAACAGCATTTGAACAAAATGGCAGATTTTTGTATGCTTTACACAATAAATACTTGTCTGAATATAAGGGGGCAGCTTTGAATTTATTATGAGGTCTTTTTAACCAATCCAGTTTTCATTGCGTGAAAACATGTTTTGTACTAAAAGTAAATAAGGGCTAATGTGACCTTAAACATTCCAGCACTGATAGAAAACAGGGCTACAGCTGTCGGAAAGGCCGGGCATTGTGTTTTACCACTTGAGTACTCTGATAACCTCGGCTTCAGTTTTAAATGTGCTCCCAGCTTTGGAAACAGTATAATTAGAAGTTCTTATTAGCTGAAGTTTTGGTTTAGGTAAGCAGTTTATTTGCCTCCAGGTATCAGAATGCTCTTTTACAAACATTGTTTTGACTTTATAAAAGGTTTTTCTTTTTTGTGGTACACTGCGGATTTCATTTGATATTGTATATTCCTATTTGTATTCCAAAACATTTTTTTTTAAATCTTTTAAATTGTTTTCTGTGCAGCTTTACCTCTGAAAAAAATATGTTAAGCAGACACTCTTTTGGGTCAGTTATTTTAGTACTTCAACCACTAAAAAAATAAAATGACTTTATGAAACAAATCTTATGATTCATTATTTACATATATAGTGCATTCAGAAAGTATTCAGACTAGGGATACGCTATATATAGTATCGGCCTTTTTTTGGCCACCATATCGTTGTCAGCCTTTTAAGAAAATTTGCCGATATCTTTATCTTTTCCATAGCTTTTGTGCAATTTTGTGCAATGGCTTGTTTTTGAGTCGTCAGCGGTTAGGCTATTTATAGAGAGGTGTGCGCCTTTCCAAATCATTTCAGCAATGATCATGTTTTTAATAAATTTACAGACATTTCTAAAATTCTGTTTTCACTTTGTAAATATGGGGTACTGAATGTAGATTAATGATAAAAAAATCATGCTGCAACATGACAAAATTGAAAAAAGTAAATACTTTCTAAATGCACTTTATATGTTTGTGACTTCTTTAGATTGTATCCAGATGTCTTGGTACTGCTTTTGTTCTTTTGCTATATAGTGTTAAGTCCTCTTCAGATGCTTCTTTAGAGCACCATGTTTCTTATACGTTTAAGTCAAAAGAAAATGGTTTATTATTGAACATATTTATTGTAAAGCCAAACAGAACTACGTGATAAAATTTTACAGGGACCCATGTGTTCCTGTACATTATTATGTGAAGCTTTAACACTGTTTGTCCACCCTCACATGCTTTAATGCTTCTGCTAGCATCTTTTGCTAATTTTTTCAGCATTGCAAGTCAGCAAGATACTTATTTTAACAGCACTCAATCTGTAGGATTTTTAAAACATAAAATATAATTCGTTTTTCTTATGTTTTGCACAAATTGGCTTAATTTATGCCTTTATATTTGCTATGAAATTTGTTTTTACATTTCAAATATCATTAAAATGACCTAGATCAGTCATGAAAATCTGGATACACAGACTTATAGCCAGCCAATCACTTTACACATCTGCTGATTGGCATGTTGTAAGCAGTATTGTGCAGTGCACTATCAGAGCTCTAACAATCATCCTCCTCCCCCCCAGATCTATCTTTCTACATCTGTTTACAAGATATTGTGCAGCATCCCTAGATTTGTCATGATGAAATAATCTTTTACGGTCTTTATGGGATAATCCACTATTATAATGTTGAATGCTAAGAGATTTGTTCTGAGGTAATATGAGGATCCCAGCTAAACACACTTAATTAGAAAATACACAAACGCATGGCTCTTAGCTGGCCAATAAGCAATTGTGTTTGTGATGTTTCTTTACAAATTAGTAAAGGAGGCCTTTAAAGACTATTAAGGGTGAATATAGAAATGGAGATTAGTTTTTGGTCACCAAATGGATTGTGGACAAGTGATCTTTGAAAAATAAATCACACACACACACACACATGGATCAATGGGCAGCACTGCTGCACCCAGGAATCAATTAAAGGTTAGGCGCCTTAAACAAAGGCACTTTAGTTGCAACCTTGTGGTACTGGAATTGAACCAGTAAGGTAGTAGGTTGTTAAGTAGTTGGCCACAACTGCCTCCAGTGGAGTTAATTGCTAGTTGGTCAGACCTTCACAGCTGTTTTTTGCAACTGGCTCAAGGTCTTGCCACAGCATCTCAGCTGGGTCACTGGTTACCAACTTGGCCATTCTAGAACACAAGCCATTCTTCATCTGATTCGCTTGTGTGTTTTGGGTTATTGTTTTGTTGCCTTACCAAACCTCTTGAGAATGAAGTCATGGACTGTTGACATTCTCAATTTCATTCTCAAAATTAAAATGTATTTATAAAGCTCCTTTCACAATGTTGCATGGTTGCAAAGCAGATTTACAGACGAGGGGAAAAAGAACACTCAAAAAACAGGAAAATTTTGAAATACATAAAATACATGGTATGTAGTTGTTACGGTGGAGGCTCCAGCCTCTTCTTCACCACGCCACCAGAGGGAATCATCTCCTGAACATAAACCCGGAACTTCAGTTGGACTACATTTCCCATAATAAATCTTACCTGCCTGATTACTTCCTGGTTGCCACCTGATCTTCATTCAACGCTCTCCATATAAACTGAACTCAAACTCTCCATTATTGCAAAGTCTTGATTTTCCCCGTGCATCAATTCCGAATGGTTTCCCTGTTATTTTCTGGTTGTGTTTTCTGTGTATAACTTTGGATTGTCCCAGGTTCATGATTATTTGCTGCCTGCCTGCAGAGATGAGGGAAGAAACTTCAGAAACTTAATCGACCTAGCCATTCAGGTGGATAATCTCATTTGTTCACATCGATCTAATGTCACGTCTTGTCACTAGCAAAGCTAGTGAGCCTCAGCAGGACCAGGGAGCCACAGCTGAGCCGGAACCCATGCAACTAGGATTTCCTCACCCAAGAGGAATGTACTTGTCGAATTTAAAATCATCTGTGCCTATAATGTGGAAAGCCAGATCACGTAAAAGTCTCATGTCCTATACGTCCTCCCAATGATCGACTCATGGTGAGTGCAACCTCTACTTGTGCAGTTTACTCTTCAAACGGCCGTCCACTGGGTGGCCAAACCTCTAGACAACTTTCTTCTGGGCTGTTACAACCCCTACCTGTCAGGATCCTGGCTTCTGTCCAGTTTTAAGATTGCGTTTTGCCAGGATCCTGACTGTCTTATGTGTCAGGGCGTGGGCTCAGACTCCGACTCATTCCGCATGTTCTAGTTTCGATTTTAATCGGAGTTTGAGTTCGCGCTCTGGGTGTGCGTTTCGTGTGGAAGCACACGGCTATTGAATATTCATTAGTCATGTGCTCTCCGGTCTCGCGTCATTACCCCGCCTCCTTGTTATCTAGTTTCAGTTAATGTTGCGCACCTGTTGCTTTCATTTATCATGTGTATTTAATGCCCTCATGTTTGCTGTCTTGTGCCGGTTCGTGTTGTTTTGATGCGTGTTGTTGCTACTGGATGTTATGTTTGTATGTGTCTCTGCGCGTGATCGTTGCAGTATTGCGTC
>JAZGTJ010014275.1:0-14264 GCA_036877575.1 Botia almorhae
CTTTCCTAAAGTAATGTTAGTGGAACTTTTTAAATCTTATATATCATATATATTTATATATCATATATATCAAAACAGGTTTTTTACGTAGTTCGGGAAATGTTTTAAAACCAAAATAAAAAAACTGGATAAAGTTATTTTAACCAAGCAATAAAGTTAAAGCAACAACTAAAAAACTACGTTATGAACATCCCTAGAACTTTAAAAATATTTTTTAACACTTTTGATACGTAATAGAAATGTTATGGAAATGTTTTTACAACTCAAAATTGTTCGCTGGAATAACTGGCTTAAATGATCTTTTAAATACATCTTCTGTTGCCCTTTAGCAGAACTGCGTGTC
The DNA here is from genome assembly GCA_036877575.1 of Botia almorhae. Lineage (NCBI taxonomy): Eukaryota > Metazoa > Chordata > Actinopteri > Cypriniformes > Botiidae > Botia > Botia almorhae. Next base: position 344 of record JAZGTJ010014275.1, read on the forward strand.
CACCTTCATCGACCAGCAGAGGTATTTGTCTGGGACGTCTGCTCTAGCTGGCAATAATCATTTCGTTCCCCTCTGAAAGGTCCTGCGCGGAACAATCGTCCTTTAGCCCCCCGTGACGGCGGGGCTTTGGAGACGGTGTCGGGACCGGTTTCGATCTGGTTAGTATTCTCGTTTGCATGACGACCAAGGTTTAAATGTCATCGGTGAATCTGCATGCCGGTAAGGCGACCCGCCAGCTATACTCAACTGACAGATGGTGAAGCCATGCTGTATGCCAACTGGTAGACGCTGGTGTTGCGTATGCTAATATGATGTAGCACTACTGATATGACACTGCAGGACTGTCGGGGGAAGATGTTTTCAGATTATTTCTACACTGGTTTGGTGTAGTTTAGAGGTTTGGTTTACTAGTTACTGTGATATTGGTAAACAGCTAAATATCTTGGCTACAAATTATCAGCCAAATTTTCTGTTAAGAGAGACAATCAAATCAAAACGTTATGAACCATGTATATAAAAGCATTGTATTTTTGGTCTTTTTTTATATATATTTTATATATATATTTTTAAATAAAAGCATCTGCCAAATGAATAAATGTAAACAGACCTTTTCTAACTTAGGACTGAATTGTGTCAACATGCAGGAGTGCACGGTCACTGTCTGTGATGGACTCGAAGCTAGCACGCAATCGAGTCACAAAAAGCCACAAAACTGGCTTTGAACATTGAGCATGAGTTGAAAGCCCCATGAAAGTCAGTCACTGTCAGTGGCAGATTTTCTAAAAGGTCCAATCAATACGACTTCAATCTGGATTTTACAAATATGAACAGCAAATGTAAGACCTGCTCAAAGCCAGAAAAGCCACTGGGCCTCGATACTCAGACAGTGAGCGCATCATATTAGAAAGGTTACAGTCATTATTCAGCACCAAAACAAGAGTGTGAACAGAAGAAATCTGCACCTGTTACAAATCTGGATAAAACACTGGAGTTAGGAAACAACTGTGATAAGGAAACCTTTTTACACAACTTCCAGTCTCCGTTTTAAGTTTACACCCACATAAAAATGAAACAACCAAAGTTTGTTGGGTTAAAAATGTACAGCATTTAAGAAGCCTTGTCTGGCGGTCACTTCCAGCCACAGGAGGTCAAGTGAAGTTCTGACTCACAGTTTTTATGAAAACTCTTCATCATCATAAAGCAAAAAAATATAAGTCAGCACTAAACCAAACATGAATTTCTGAATTCCTGTCTTCCACTCCTGTTCATAAAACGAACAAAAACAAGGTGAAACCTCCTCCATAAAGTTTATGCACACTACAGGTCTAAAGTTTAGTGTCACCTGACTAAAATGTTTCTTATGATCCTAAGAACCTTTTAAACTGGTGAAATATGCTTTAAATTATGCTTTTAATGTATTTAAATAAAATGTTTGTTTTTTTAAATGGATGACTTTGACAGAATAATTGGAAATAAAAGAAGCCAATAAGAGCCCAGCATAGACAAGAACTCCTTTAATACTGTTTAACAAGCATCTCAGAGTGATACTTCATCTTACAAGTAAGAACTTGTAGATGAAATACCAAAAGACATTTTTGTCTTTTTTCACACAAAGTGCGGCCACTTTAAAGACACTCAAATACAACATCATTTTAAAACAGAATGTAGAAAATGAAGAATGAATAAGAGATCCTAAACTTAGGTGACCTGTAGAGTACATTTAGAAGTAAACAAAATACAGTACACACAGCTGCAGGATAAAGTGTCATGCAGACTTCAAAACGAGGCCTGTGCCGCTCTGACCTTCTGCAGAAAGCGTGAGACTAAGACCGCCTCCCTACGGCCTTTCTTACACAACACTTCAGCCAGCATCAATGCACACAGACTTAAGCGAAACACAGGCCTGTCCCCAGCCGTGGTCTCTGTCTATGAGAGGATCTGGAAGGGAAACTGGCCGCCTCTGGACAATCAGAGGTGTCAGCAAGCTCTAAATACTGCCTGTCACTGTTCATCGGCCATGTCACAGCGACACCTCAAGGTCTCCGTATGGCAGCTCCTGCTCTGGATAAGGAGGGATGGGTGCTTTTGTGCTGCATTAGAGGAATCTGCTAAAGGTCAGTGTGAGGAGAGCTAGAGCATGTCAGTAAGACTCAGGAGGCTCTGATGGCGAAAACAGGTCCTTCATTTGCTCTAGCTGCTAGAAAAGGTAAGTAAGAATTTAACGCCTTTAATATCTTTGGATCGTTTACTGTAATGTATTTCATTTTGTGTCTTACTGTAAATGCAACAATTTCTTGCATGGGATCAAAGTCACATGAACGTGTCTAAATCCAACGAAGAAAAATGTCTTTTGCATTTTGTAAATCATGCTTTTGTAAATGTTATTTTTAGAATTATACGATTTACTACAGAGTGACATTTTTAAGGCAAAATGAATAAAATGTCAATTTCATAGTGCTAAATCACCATATTATGAAAGTAAATGTCACAAAAAATATTGCTATGGCCTTAAAATAAAAAACAATTGATTAATTCACCCCAAAATAAGCGGAAATTTTCCTGACAATTTTCATGCTATTCACAAAAACGGAGTATGCATGTATACAGATGGGTCTTATATCAGAATAATTAGGATTTAATTTGAATTTCACTAGATTTGCCCCTTAAAACACAGGACAACAAACTGTTGAATCTGTTCCGTGACACACTCACACACTTTTCAGAAACAGTGTCAAGCTTAAAATAACAACAAACTACTATTGTACAAGTTGAAAGATTTATAGTATTGTATACTGTATTGTAGTATGCACTTATAAGTACGGTAGTGCTTGCTGATGGTGATGCGTGCTATAAACGTGYCAGTGCTGCGACATTTAGMAGTAAATTGTAACTACACTCACACCGGCCATTTACAGTATGATACAGCAGCACTGAATGGATCAATGGATCAGGTCTAGAATCAAGCTTGTTTAAGGCTGTTTGCTAAAGAAACACACAAACTTTGAATGTCTACCGAAACAACTGTGTCATTAATTGAATAGTTTTTTTTACAGAATTGTGACTTGCTATAAATCAGACGGCCACTTCCTGTCTGCTGTATGGTTGTTTTCTGACACAATACACAAATAACCCACAAATAACAGGGAATGTTCTCAGAACATTGGCTAACATTCTCTAAAAGTTCTCTCAAAGATAACAAAAACATTGTTACAGTAACATAAGTACAACTTTTTAAACGTTATATATCATATCAAAAACATTATTCTTAAGTTGTTAGTGAAACATTTTAAAAATGTTACAGCTTAAAAAAAGTTTCAATAATGTTCTTATAACCAAACAATAATGTAAATAAACCATAAAATAATTTATGATTTGAATGTTACTATAATATTCAAAAGAACATTTTAACAATTTTGTTACTTTGTTACACTATAGAAACATTCTTACAACCTAAAACTGTTAGCTGGAAAAGTCAGGCTGGAGAGGTTACACAATAAGATCATCCAGATGTATTTTTAATGGGTGTGTAGGTATCTATCTATCCATCTATCTTATAGACAGCAGTGTCTATTGTAATCTCATTGCAGCTGATTGATTGTGTATTTGTGCACTTTAGGTTTGATGAAGATTAATAGCATGTGTCTGTCTATCAGTCTTAGCAGATGTTACTTGTTACTCTACACTGCAGGCAGGTTGAAGCTGGTTTCACTGCCTTTATCAGTTATATGAAACCAAACAGCAAACCAGAGATTTCTAAAGCTGCAATTCTATCAGTTCTATTCTAACAAAAAATCAGTTAATGAGCAAGTACGTGTCAGATCAGTGTTCAACATGATCTCCTTACCTCACCATGAATCTCAAAGGTAAGTTTATAATAATAATTTATAATTTGAGCTGCCAATAACTCCACAAGTATGTGGAGCAATGTTTCAAACAGAGGTGGCGGTAGAGAGGCAAACGTTACAGATTGCAGCTTTAACCATTCATAAGTTGACAAGAATGAGGTCACGTTGCATATCTGCGAAGTAACGCTGCAGAAACTCTCATTTTTAATCTCTCAAATGAAATAAAGCAAATCTACGGCAATCCCATGATCCACTGGAGAAGTCTATGAAAATAAGCTCATCTAATCCACAACTCTGCTGCTTAAGACCTTCCCATGACCGTCTGTCCCACACGACAAGCTTTAGAGACCCAGGACGGCCCTATACACGGACAAACTCACACGTGCCTTAAAGTGACAGCTGACCGTTTACCATTCCATTCTTTTGTCTTGTCCACACACACGCACACTTAGAAGACCACTGTCAAAATGAAAGTGAGGAGACACTGACAGGAAATGAGGCGCCGTGGCTGATTACAAATCCCATTGAGATTATTTGACCGTGGAAGGAGTTGCTAGTCATGCTAGTTGACTCTTTGATGTCGACAGTCAAATACTTTCTCCGACCCCCAGTGAAGACCAAGAATGGAATGCAACCAAAGTGAAACGCAATCACAAATGGAACGTCACTCGGAATATAGACTGACCACAGAGTCATAAAGATACCAATCTCGATAAAAGCAAAATGATTAGTGATTCAATACAATAATGACTGGTAATCTCTGAAGAGATATTTTAACGACCACAAGGTCATTTCCATTTATGGCATTAACCCCCCCACACACACATGTTGGGATTTCATGTTTTATGGGGACATTCCACAGACATAATGGTTTTAATACTGTATATTCTATCCCCCTACAGCAACCCTAAACCTAACCAGAAAACTTTCTGCTATTTTAGATTTTTAAAATTGATCATTGTGTATAATTCATAAGCTGGCTCATGTGGACCTAAAAAGTGTCCCCCACAAGGTCAAAATGTACTGAAATTACTATTCTTATGAGGACATTTGGTACCCATAATGTAGTGAACACCAGGACCAAACACACAGACACACACACACACACAGAATGCTCTTTTGCTCTACGGGCTGATGGACTGGGTGGTGGAGATAAAAGTCTGGTCCTGCTCAGTTACTAAATGTATTAAAAATGAATTAAAAAGTTGGTCAAAGAGGTAAACGCAATCAAACAAAGACCCGTTTCATGCAGCCACCCACTAGAACTCGGAAGGTATGATTATTTTCCATACGTAACATAAGAACATCATCATGTTTGGTGGAGTTAGCAACGGAGGAAGTGAAGGTTTTGAGTGTCACAGTTTTAAATGAGTTCAGGAGCCTGACTTCATTTACAAACTGACAGCTGGGCTGATAAGAACAGGATTACAGAACGACAGGAAGTGGCACGCCGTTCAGTCTACAACACGCTCGATGGAAATGGAAGTCGTTCTTTTTCCCCGAGAGATATTTTACTCCAGGGACGCTGGGAGCTAACACAGCCTTCATACACTCTGGATCTTCTACGTATAATGGGGTAAGTGTTCTAAAAAAAACTCTAGAAAAACAGTTCTAGAGCATAGAGCTGTGTAGAGTTATATAGATTTCTTTGGCTGTGATCATGGGAAAAAGTGGACGTAGCAATTTCAATATTTAATGAGACTTGCGAAGGCTCTGACTTGAGCGTTTAGTAGTTCCATTTAAGTAATAAACTCAGATTTGTGTGCTTCTAGAAAACTTGATTTGACTGGCCCAAAATTACAGAAACCTGAGGGCAGGCCTTTCGGAACTTGTGCCAGAAAACAACCACTCACCCTTTAGCAAACACACGGCAGTGCACTCGAATAGAACAAACACCCTTGCATTGCATAGCAACACCCTGGCAACCACCCAGAAGACCCTAGTTTCCTTCACTTTGCTTTAAAAAAACAAAAGTCTAGTTCTCCATACTGCGTTGTAAACATTAAAATCAAAAACAAGTGAACATGCCACAATACAAATCCTGTCTGAGGAACAGGATAAATTTTTAATATTTCCTCCAGATTCTTTTTTTAGTTGCTAATTATTTTCCTGCTCCAGTATGCAGACGTTTAATTTTAAACACAAACTAAGTTTAAATCATGCTCTTCTCGGTTTTGGAAAACTCTACTGGGTTGCCCAGCAGGCCAAAACCTCATTTTCAATTAATAAGCCCAAGACTATTATTAGCAGAAAGGAAAACTGGCTTCGTATTAATGGCATCGACGATGTAATGAAACATTAAATATCTGCTCACGAGATAAAGCTATAACGTGTCAGTTGAAAATGGAAACGGGAGTGATTTGTGGGGAACAGGATTTGAAGCCACAGGTTTGATCGATGAGGTGATCCAAAATTTGAGTAAGGTTTTATAAATGTTTGCCTGAACTGCCTAAGGAGTCTCTCAAAAGAGAGATGAGCAGGGTTACAAATCTAGTGTCAGTCTAACAATAGATCTTTTTGATTTTTTTCCCTTTCTCCAAAAAGACAAAGCCCTCGACCTCGTTTAGGCCCTTCCTTGTTCCTGTAAGGAAACATCTCCCATCTCTAATAAAAAACATTTTATTTTTCCTGTCTGTCCATAAGCATATCCAACCATAACCTCAGTTTCCTGTGAGGTACCTCAACACAATGCTTTGGCCCCAGTGCAACCTCCCTCCACCCAGCCAAACCTCTCTGTATCGGGGTTATAAGGGGGGGTTCTGTCCCCACCACCAGTGGTTGACACTGTCTGTGAGTGTGGTCATTAATCATGTTGTTATGTGTGCCGACATGACAAACAGAGAGAGGGACGGTGACGCGGCCGTGGGTGGCACCAAACGTGACATGGGTCGTCCCACGGAGACTCCATGAAGTTGTATGAGCATCCGGCCACATTTATGCTTACCGGGTCACTAATCAAATTACATCAATAAGGCAAGAGAGCATAAGGCACCAAATTCATTTAGCCATTGAAAGAAGGCCAAGCCCACAGTGAGGTCCTAACAAACAGAGGCCCCTCTCCTAAAAAAGAACAGTTCCAACAACCAACATAGAAATTATGCAAGATTATGTGTGGGTAGTCCGTAACTTTTGTTGTGGACATTAGTGCCAAACAAAACAGAAAGAGCTATGCAAATTGAGCATGTAAATCTAGTTTCTTACTCACGAACTCTGCTTCTCCCACCCTCCTCTCTCATTTTCATAAGCCAGATGGCTGTAGTTTTGGGCTAATTCACTTAGCCAAGCATAAGTAATTCCTCACATATATGCATGGCCAAACCATTATTAGATAACACACAAAAAAGAGCAAATATGCAGTTCAATTCAAAGCGGTTTCATCCATCCATCATCGAGGCTGGAGGTGGGGGAAAAGCCTCCTCGGTCAGCAGGCATTGCTTTGGCACACAGTCTGTGCTGTGGGGCCTCGGGACCCTAGCTGAGGATCAGTTTAATTACCCCTGTGATGACAGGAGGGGGGGCAGATGAGGGTGGAATGCCGAAGTGTCCAACAGGGTCCAGCAGACAGAAGGTGTGGAAGCTGAGGAGGGGGGAACATTTTTGAACAGGCATTCACAGATATGTGGAGGGAAAAAGTCTGATAAACGGAGGAGCGGCGTTTCATCTGAGTCCATCTGCACTGTCAATATTTTCTTTCTGCACGAAACTGTAGCTACTGGAAACAATGCGTGGAAGTATGAACCACTGATTCATTTGCAGGATAAGAGCTGCATACTCATGCAAACTAAAAAATATCAATGTCATTAAACCACATACAATCCATTCATTATTTTTTAAGTATTATAAAAACTTAAAACCCTTATTTTTTATTACAGTTATTTAGCTATTGGATTTTAGAAAGCTTTGTTTATTATTAAGGATATATAAATGTGTATATTTCAGTATTTATATAATAACTACATACACATTATTATTCATTTAAATAAAATAATATAATACTAATCTAATTCATTCACGGTAAAACATTCTCATGTGGCCGATAACGTTCCAGCAAAGAACAGAAATGAAAAGAAACACGAGGGCGGCCCACGTTTTCATTTCTCCACAATTAAATAACATGACTGCCAGAAGAGCAAAACATAACGTATCAATCAAGCCTCGTAATAATCCGTTCAACTGAGAGGCAGTTCATTTCACTGGCTTCGAGTACAGCCTGTTTGACAGATTGAATAGAATTATCGGCAATAAAATATCTCGCTCTGTGCAATTGGTCTCCGTGACGACTGCCTGAGCTCTAATTTTACAAAGTCTTTAATCTGAATGTTAAGTAGTTTGAAACCGAAATAAATGTGCAGAAATCCCAGAATGCATTTCATATCGTCCACCGAGTGATTAATTGAAACTCTAAACGAAACAGCTCGTCCAGTCATCATTGTTTCACCGTTACGGCTGGTTTTAAGAGACGGACCGCACAAGCTAAAGAGAGAAAATGGAGGCCGACCGGCTCTGCATTCACCGATGTTTCTGGCATACTAAACAGGCTGAAGGTGAACTCTAGTGAGTGAGAAACGGCTACATCTCACTCGTTTCTCTGCAGAATCTGACAGATGTTGACCTCCGGTCTGTGTGTGCGCATTTCTGAGGGAACACCTCGGCCTTGAGTCAGAGACAATTTCGAAATTCGGTGGTGGGCGGTAAGTCCTATTGTTGCTTGCTGTGCGAACGGCTGGATTGACACGAGACACTCGATCCATCCGTCAATGCAGCAGAAATCGATTATGTGGAAATCAGAGCTCGTGAGGCGTCCGGGCTTTCCTATCACTTTAATTAACAGCTTCAGCATTGATCAAACAGAGTGGAAGCTGACTGAACAGATGCGTTTTATTAGAACGCGCCCGATATCTTGCTGTGACAGAGATAACATACAGTGGCTCCAAAAGGGGTTTAGATACTTAAGCCATGATTAAAGGCAGGGTAGGCGATTTTTTCCCACAAACATTTTGTTATGCTAGTTGAAAGTCTCTTCATATCTTGATAAAAATCACTTAGTGGTCTAAATATATAATATAAATATTAATTTTCTGTGGAAGGCACAGGACCATAAAATGTTTGTCCAATTATTGCATTTCAAAGATGTCCTACTTGCCTGCCAAACTATGTATTTGCACACCTTCATGCACTATTGGAGGGGGCGTGGCTTCGTAGGTTGCTATCGCTAGCTACCCTTTAAAATACACAAAGCCAGAACATTCATTTTGCAACACACATTTTTCCAAGCAAAAACAAAACCTGTAAGCTTGTAAATAATTAAACAGTAGCTTTATCCTTCAGAATGATTTGAACACTTCCTGGTTATCAACCATACTGGATATGAATGTCCATAGAAAATGACACTTTTGATTATTTATTTTGGTGTGATCGTAAGGGGGACCGCATCCACTAAAACCATTTGCCCCTGAACCCTGTTGATGAAAAATGACTAAGAAACGGACGTCATTCTGAAAAAAACAGTTAATGTCCATTTTCTTGCAGATGCCAATTTGGTTTGATATTCTACTTAGTACAAAAAATGTATACATTTATAAGCATGACCTATGCAGATACTTCTTGAGGCCACTGTGTGTTAAGGTATAACAATACAGACCAGATAAAAACCATCAAAATATATTATCTGTTCAAGAAATAAAAAACAGCTATAAATTCTGTTGGCAGGCCTCACCAGAACATACATAACCTTGACTGTCCGACATTTACGAGCCTCTCAGGAGAGTCTCTGAGAGTAAATGGCTTCCAGCAAGCTGGCATGTCTATCGTAATGTGTCGGGCGTTACCTGACAGCAACAGCCAATGGGAGAGCGAGGGCTCTTAAAAAACACTCGTTCCACACAAACAGGAGTGTGAGGTCACACTTCACTAGGGGTGAGAGAATGACAACAGATGTAGCGAGTTGGGAACACACACTGGAGCCAAACAACAGCAACAGAGGGCAGGAAATAACAAAGTGCGCAGATGGGAGAGATGACAAGGTGCCTGATGTGTTTAAAGGCATGTTGGAGTTGTCGAAAGAAAGAGCCAGCAGTGGGACTGTGAGACAGAGCCTTGGGAACTATCAGAATAAAAAAAAGTTACAGCAAACTCATTTTTTCTGAAAGTTTCAGTTCGGTTTTAGCCTGTATGTCAAACGCAGGATCCTAAAAAACATTTCAGATAGGCAAATTAATATTCAGTTTTTACAATTAAATCGTACATGTAAGGAAAGGACGAGGGCCAGGAGCAGGACTAACTGTCATACGTTTAACTCCAGTTAAAATTTCTCATAGTTGGTTTATCTTCAAATCAGTTTCTGACTTTTGGCCAAATACTTTGAAGTCTGGCTACAAAAACAAGCTACTGAGCATGACCCCTGCTGTTTCCCAGGAAACACACAACACAGTTTAATACAGTTTTACTGTGACATTTATTACAAATACCATTTTCCAGAAAGCACAATTCTCCCTTTTCTTTAAAATCCTTCTTTTATTATAAAGTTGAACAATAAAATTTACATTCAGGCAATGGCCGCTTGTTTAGCCAACACCTATAGTAAAAATATGATACTCAAATGTTTTGTTTTGTTCGAGTCAGAGCTAGTAAAATTTCATCTCAAGAGGGTTTTAAACCTGGACCAGCACGTTCAGAAACTGTCCCATAAATCTTGGCCTACATCAACAGAAGTTAATTCCCTGACATTGGGCCCAACACCTTCACAAACACACTCATAACTCCATTAAAAGGCTCTGTTAAAAGGCAGTGGTAAATCTGTGGCGTCTGAGAGGCTCCTGGTGCCCAGACGCCAACTGAGGCCTCGCAAGGATGTTTTCCATCAACAGGCCTCTTGGGAAGGTTCGCACTCTGCCATATTCAAGGGCCTTGTGATCTATTAGGCTGCCGAGAGCTTACAAGAAACGTTCTCAGAACGTTGGTTTATGCTCTCTATAAAATGTTCCTAGAACATTCAAAATAACATTTTTGTTATTTAATGCAAACATTAAAGAAACGTTCATACAACCTAAACTTGTAAGCAGAGAACACGCTGAAGAACTGAAAGCATCTCCTAGCCGTGCTCAGCCCCCCCCCAGCCCACCGAAATGCTGTGAGATCAGTTTCTGCTACATCCATCCCCAACCTGTTTCTGCAAACATGCTCATCACTAATTTATGACTGGGGAGGCCCTCAGAAACTCACACAATTACTACTGAACAAAGAGCTTGAGTTCAAACTGCAGTGATGATTTAGACTCAATACACCCCGCGAGCAGATATTTCCCATTAAAAGCCCATTCCAAAGGCTTCTAGAGGACATAAGTCAATAGCTTAATGTTTGCCAGTACAGTCATTATTAAAGCCCTTGAGAGAGAGGTACGCCCTGCTAGATGCTAACAGAATTGATTAAAACATAATTCATTCAAAACTGTTTTTTAAAGCAGATCTGGATTCGTGGATAAAAGTCTTGTAAGTTTTAAAGTTCTGGTTAATTCTAACAGAATTGTTTGATTCCGAGTATCTATGCATTCGGAAAATCATTAATTGCCGTTTTAAAAGCACATTACTGAGAGAAGCACTAAACCTCGAACCCTTTCCTCTGAGAGGAGGGAGTCAAACATGACTTCATACTGCTATCACTCTCCATCATTAAAACTCTCAACTGACTTCACAGTCTAGATGCACTCTAGATGCAGTCTATATGCATTCCAGATCAGTCAATAACCTAATGTCACTTAATGCAACCAAGGTTTTCCCTCATTTCAGTAGACTTATGAGAAATCTTAAAGGGATAGTTCACCACAAAAAATCTTCCATTATTTACTCAATCTTATGTCATTCCAAACCTGTATGACTTTTTACTTCCTTGGAACACAAAAGAAGATATTTTGAGGAATGTTTCAGTGGTTTGATCAATGGAAGTCAATGGATGCCACTGTTGTTTAGTTACCAACATCAACATCAAAATATCTTCTTTCGTGTTCCTCAGAAGATATAAAGTCATACAGGTTTGAGATGACATGAGGGCGAGTAAATCAATTTTGGGTGAACTATCCTTTTAATACGACCATTCAAAAAGACCACAATTCGGAAAACACCAACCAATAAAAACTGTGTGCAGAGAGGGAGCGCAATGTGTATTACAGACTCCACTAAAGCAGGCATAATAAAAATCCATTCAGGTAAATGGACTCGCTCATTTGTCCCTTCAGTTCATAAAGGATAAATGTCTGGCAGAAATACAGAACGCTGGCTACCAAACAGATCTAGTATTTAAAATTTACTCCAAGCGTTATATGAATCGTTTTGACAACAAAACTAGAAAAGCGATTCATCCGCCAACAAGGTGAATTACCAAATTTTAGCATCCAAGATGGCTCAAAGAGGCTTGGGTTCATTTGTATTAATTTACTAATTCAACAACCTGATGAATCCACACCTTAAAACCGACATATATCAGCTCCACCAAGCCCACTCGTTACACTCAAGCACAGAGAAACTTTCAAAGGCAATTTATTTACACCGCCTGAAGGTGTGCAATTCAAACCTCAACCTCAGGCTGGTTTTGATGTGTGGAGAAATAGAACAAATGGACTGAGGCCATGACCTCTGTGTGTTATTATAAAAGATGATACGACCTGAGAGTGAGTTTACTCACTTACTTACTCTCAGAGTGAATCGCATGCCTTAAATATCCCACGGTGACTGACGTGAAGCGCTCACAAGCATGATAAAGATGAAAATACAGGCAGGGTTTCTATGGCTGTCTGTCTGCAGGGCTAACATTTGCACCTGTAGCATCTCTTACCCCAGACCTAAATTACCACAACATCAGATGAGTGGAACTCCGCGTCTGTTTCTCCTGTAACCCTCGTTTAAAGTTGCAGTTACGGTAAGCTGTAATTGTTTAGCCCCGATCACCACAGAATGGAGTGCGTGTTAAAATAACAAAGCTCTTATAAGCAAAGGTTACTGGCATCCATTAATTAACATTATATCCTTTTTGGTAGGATGCCAGGTCCTCTTAGTGGTAACTATCAAAAAAAAAACACTATTGCCCAGAAATTAATTATCTACAGTTTTTCCCCTCTGGGCAAAAAACAAAAATCAAGATACTTGTAAAATAACCAACAAGAAAAGGATCAATTGCAAAAAAGAAAAACAACCACTGATTAATCAAGAAAATTGAATAAAAGCTGCAAATACTGTCAACAAAGCAGGTCATAATGTAACCTCTAATGAGTCATTTAGATAAAGACTCGAAATACTAAGCTCAACATATTAAAAGGGGGGAATGAAAATCCCTTTGAAATGTTTCTTGACACCGGACATATAAATGCACTCATTGGGTTAAGATAATGTACCCCTCAGGTCCATTTCCTTACTGGGCCTCATTTCAGGGGACAAGGCTCATTAGACCTGGTCAGTACGTCAGTGCTAACCGTATGATGCTAAATGGCCGAAGGGTTTCGAGAGCCACAGAGGAGCAGTAACACACATCATAAAGCATGAATATTAATTAACATCAGTCTCACTCTTGTTTTTTATTGGCCAATACCTTTTAAAATGACACTTGCTGTGACACGGAGATTCAGCCCATCATTAAGGAGGGAAGAAAAGGCAAATTAAAGTCAATTAGGTAGTGAAACTGCAAGTTAGCCGAGGTGTGTCGTGCAAAGGACTCTGGCAGCCGGGATAAAGGAAAACCGAGAACGTGACGTGTGGCGTTCACTGCTGAGCACAGCAAACGTGTCAGGATCGAACTCCAGAACAAACCTAGCTTTAGGCTAGCTTGGGGCTAGCTTCAGGCCCTGTGCTGTGAAAATGTAAATTGGGAAAAAAATGACACTTTTAATCTCTATTTACACTCCTGTGCACTTTGGACTAGATAAATTACAAAGTACCACTGTTCCAAAACGGGGTGAGCTCAGCTACCTTGCTACGTGCTAATCTAGTCCCTACAAAAGTATCATCCTAATTCAAACCTTAAAATTCAAATGAGCATGTTTGTTAGCTTATGAGTGATAAGTAATATTTATGCAAACAGTGGCTATAAAG